>CM040998.1:3341757-3364171 GCA_022985145.1 Pangasius djambal
CACCACTGCTTCCCAACGACCGATCACTGACCACCACTGCTTCCCAACAACAAAACAATGGCTTAAACCATGGCCTTAGGAAAAGTGTATCAAGTCACTGAGAAAACCTGATTGGAAAACTGACCTCTGGTTCAGAACGCATGTTTGTGTTTGGATCCGCCTCCTGTCAGTCATTTTATAAATATTCTACGAGCCGTAGTAGATCCTGGGGGCGGAGCTTCATAAACACGGGTGGGAGCCATTCAAATGTCAAACTAACCTAACAATTACAGACTTAATATAAGATAATAATAATAATAATAATCATCATCATCTTACCTAATGCACATTTAAATGTTCGTCCCTTAAGCCCACCCCCCACTCCCACCCATGCTCCTGAAGCTCCGCCCCAGGACTTACGGTGGTCTGTCAAGCTGAGTGTCTATAAAATGACAACAGGAAGCCCATCCAAACACAACACAAGGTTTGTCCCTACTAACCACCTACACAGTAGGTGAAACACAGTACGCCAAAGGAGCAGTGTGTTCGAATTGTCAGCATTCATAAGTCAATAGGCGAGAAACACCTGGAGGACCTGCTGCTTCCGCCGAGATTCTGCAGCATGGAAGGAATGGACACTGCGCTATCCCATAAGGCACTGGGGCACATGAAGGCAGCGCGTTGGCTCTTTTCAATAATAATAATAATAATAATAATACATTTTATTTATAAAGCACTTTACATTTTAAAGAAAATCTCAAAGTGCTACAGAAAAGAGTCATAATATATACAGCAATTAAAACCAGCTGCCAGCTTTTCAAGTGTATCAATTAAGCGTATGAGTAAATTGTTAACTTGGGGAAGGTTTTTGCGGTTCCTATGACATCGTAGGTCACATGACGATGCCAACATGGCGGATGTCCGGATTGTATTCACACTACACACATACTAATCAGTACGTATTGCAATAATGGCCGAGCAGCAATGTCACAGTTATCAAACTATTTCTTATCATGTTTTATATTTCTTTCAGGTTATTCTAACAAATCTGAAAAATAAAAAACCACATTATCGCACCTTTAATACTCACCGCCTTCCCTGACAGGAAGCGTAGTATTTTGTAAAGGCGTAAAAGTTTAGATTGTGCCTGGTGCCGTGACCGAGAAAGATGACTGCTTTTCTACAAGAGATCAGTGATAGATGAAAATCTGCCATCTTCATGTACCTTCGTTTGTAACTTGATATGCAAATGAATAACCTGGTATGCAAATTAGCCCGTGACGTCATTCCGGCGCGACACTGATCTCAACCACTTGCGCAAAAACAAAAATAATAAACAGACGAGGTTTATAACAATTTCAGTGCGCCGGTGTTAAAGGATATTGCGCAATACGCTGCGGGTCGCTGGTGAGCCCTGTGGAAACGCCTCTGCGCGCCTCTCTGACGGATTAATCTGATCAAATGCGTGAGTGGAAATGGGTTCGTGCTCCAGCAGCTGCTGCTCTGAGCGCTGAGGAGAAGGAGCCGCGCGGCTGCACGCCCACGGCATGGCGCGCAGTTTGACTACACGCTCCTCAGCTAGGAAGCCCGTCCGCGCCTAACTCAGCCAGCTAGCAGCTCCACTCTGCGCATCAGTTCACATCAAGACATATTCACAAACGAACATTGTGTCGACCTAAACATTTATGCGTGTGCTGTAAAAAAAAGAAACACTAAAGTTAGACAGAGACAGTTAGCTTGCGCATAAAGTGCTGCTAATTAGCAGCTAAACGCCTTCCCCAAACCGAAGTCTGAGCACACAATAACTGAAAATATCTCCATCTTTAAAAACAGCAGCAGAAAGTGACAAGCAGTGACACTTTTTTTTACTATTTGGTCAACTGCGTACCACGGCTAACTAGCTTAGCCGGGCTTCGCCATTCATTCTCATAGCTGAAGGCAGGCTAGTTAGTTAGTTAGCCTAGCTTAGCCTAGCTTACCTGCTCCTCCAAGCGCTGGATTTCTGCTTCATTTTCTCGCTCGTCCTCCGACGTGTCGTCGTCCTCTTCATCTTCGGAATTCTCGACGCCCATTGCCTCTTCCTCTCCCGACTCCATTTCTCTCTCCATCTCCTCGGCTTCCTCCTCCTCCTCCTTGATATCAGCTAACAGCGTCTCAGCTTCGTTCCCTGTCGCCGCCATGTTTGCGAGGATCTGCCTGGTAACAGGATGCGCGTGCCCGAGCTGCAGCCTGATCCAATGAGCTACGGATAAATAAATAAAAATAAAATTAAATTAAAAAAACAGACCTGCGCTTCTTTTTTACTGAGCCTATGTCATGAAATGCCTTCTTTATGAACAGGAGGATACTGTAAGACAGTCATTAATCACTAACATTCTGCCAAAGAAAGTGTTAAACACTGATGTGATAACTCAACTCAGTGGAGCGGCGGTTTAATCAGAGCCGGGAGTCGAACGCAAACTGAGTCGACTCTCCGATTCCGAGCTTTTAGAAGCCAGCATTTGGAGTCGACTCCGCACAGTGAAATTGATTCACTTGGGGTGCTTTGCTATTTTATAAATCAGATCTGAAAGGACAGAATAGACAATCCAGCACACCTAAACTTAATCAAGCCAAGAATGAAGTAAATTCTGACTAATTCTGTCAACTGTGCCATCTGGCATTTTCAACATGAGTTTCTATTTGGCTAATAACGAGATGTTTGTGTCTCGTATAAGGAGATGCTTTTCTCGGAATAACGAGATGTTTTTCATATAATAAGAGGGCAGGTATGGCCTAATGGTTAGACAGTTGGACTTTTAACCCAAAGGTTGCGGGTTCGAGTCTCAGTCAGGGATTATAGAGATGTTTTGTCTCGTAATAACAAGATGTTTATCTCACTATAACGAGATGCTCATCTCATAATAATATGTTAATTTCATAAAACAAGATGTTTTTCTGTATAAGGAGATGCTTTTCTCGTAATAACGAGATGTTTCTCTATATAAGGAGATGATTTTCTCATAATAAGATGTTTTTCTGTATAAGGAGATGCTTTTCTCATAATAACGAGATGTTTCTCTGTATAAGGAGATGCTTTTCTCGTAATAAGGAGATGCTTTTCTCGTAATAACGAGATGTTTCTCTGTATAAGGAGATGCTTTTCTCGTAATAACGAGATGTTTCTCTGTATAAGGAGATGCTGATGGGATTTGGGGGTTATTTTCTTGCATGACAGCACAGAGTTTCTATAAGGAACTGTCAGTAGTAATAGTACAGTATGTACAGTAACTACAGCTCACGATTACCCTTTTCTTCTTGTGTTATGTTTTAGTTTGGGAATCAAGACCTGAATGTTCGTGTAACTGACTCGGGAGAATCGACTCCATCGATGCTCAACACACCTCGAGTCGGAGTCGGAGTGTCGACTCTCCGCAGCGCCCCCTGCTGCCCGCCCCGCGGATCGTCTGTTTATTGGTCAACACATACGCACCCGCTCCTTCTGGGTGACGTCACGGAGAACATGGCGCTCGGGTCGGTCAGGAGCTGTTTCGGGTCCTTCGCGTTTCTCGGCAGAAGCTTGACGTCGCCGGAGATTAAAGCTGTTTGTTGCTACCACAAAAAAGTGAGTGAATAGTTCACTTCATGTTTAACTCCTTTAAGTCTGGCTTTCTGTAAGCCAGAATGAACTTTTAGGCCCGAACACCGAGGCTGAGCTGAAGTGTTTTGTAGCACTTCACGGAGCTAACTCTAGTTAGCATTAAAAACACACAGTTAGCTCATACAGGAAAAGCACACAGTGTCACAAACTCTACAAAGATACATTGTAAAACTTCGCATTTAATTTTTAGTTGATTTATCTTCAAGAGTTTTGCTGTAAACATTTCCGGCAGTTAATTATGCTCGGGCCGAATCCCAAATCGCAAATTAGTCCCTTTATAACGGAGTGTAAAAATAATGATAATAAATAACTCTTCCCCACTAACTAGTGCACTACAACTCCGGTAGGGGGCCATTTGGGATTCGGCCCAACTTTCACCCACTTGGCGCCTCCTCATGCAGTGTTGTGTTTATGAAAGTCATGGTTTATTAACCTGTTCGTTCCTGATAACCTTTTGAAGGTGGTGGATCACTATGAGAACCCAAGAAATGTTGGTTCCTTGGATAAGAACGCCAAGAATGTGGGGACCGGTTTAGTGGGAGCACCAGCCTGCGGGGATGTCATGAAGCTGCAGGTAGGCTGGATTTGACCATGTCACTGCTGCTCGTGTGTGTGTGTGTGTGTGTGAGCGAGCGAGCATGTGACCAGGAGTGACTCTTGTGTTTACAGATCCAGGTTGATGAGAACGGAAAGATAGTGGATGCCAGATTCAAAACGTTCGGTTGTGGATCAGCCATCGCTTCAAGTTCCCTGGCCACAGAATGGGTCAAAGGCAAATCAGTATGTCCTGTTATATATATATATATATATATATATATATATATATATGTGTGTGTGTGTGTGTGTGTGTTTTGTCTAAAGCATATTAAACATTTTGCGCTCACCTGCATGTGCCGTGTGTGTGTGTTTGTCCCTCCACTTTTCTCTCCACTAGATTGACGAAGCTTTGAAAATCAAGAACACAGACATCGCCAAGGAACTGTGTCTCCCTCCGGTGAAGCTTCACTGCTCTAGTAAGCTTTAGCAAAGCCTCAATCGACATGCAGCGGCACAGCTGTGTTTATCTGTAATGATTACTTATTACACAGGTCCCATTTCTGTACCTCATCTTAAGCGCTGTAGGAGAATTGTCCAGTCTCTGTCTGACAGTGCTGTTTATTTTCCTCCAGTGCTCGCAGAGGACGCCATCAAGGCCGCGCTGGCTGACTACAAACTCAAACAGAAGGACGAGGAGAAAGTGGCGGGGACTAGAAATTAAACCACGCTCTTTAAATCTTTCTCTCCAGTTTGACATCTTTGTATAATTTAAACACAGACTGTGCTGCCCAAAACCAAACATAACCTGTAAGGATACTCCTAAGTAGTGCACCTCCTATACTACTGCTGAATATGTAGATCCTCTGCTGAGGGGTTTCACATGTCGTCGTCTTTGCCGTGTCATGATTTCTGTGAGGTGTTTTTTTTTTTTTTTTTTTTGATTGGAGTGCTGTGAAAGGGTGGTGGGTTTCTCGTAATGTCTTTCTGAATCACGCACAAAGATGGAAGCATTTGTTTTTTGTTTTTTTTTTGCAGACGAAGATTAATCCATGAAGCAAAACAGCAGGGATTCATCAAAACCAATAAATGAGATATATTTAGTCTTGAGTACGTGTGTTTTAGAAAAGCTTTTCACTTCCACTAATCCTGAATACAGTGTAGTTTTGAAGTGAAATGAAAGGCTGGAGGCAGTTTGTCAAAAATGTATGTTTGTTTACATTAAATGTCCTGTAAAAATGGCAGTTATCAATCTGCAGTCATACACGCACAACTAATCAAAATAATTTAATGCTGTATTCTACTGTTTAAGCTTAATAAAATTGTAAAACCACGCATTTGCCTGGGGTTGTTTTCCGCAGAGTAACATGACTGAACCAATGATATTAATCAGGGTTTTTCATTCTACTGATTATTTTTCTGATTCCACATGAACAATGAACTTGATAAGCCACATAATCAGCACACACTTTACCTAATATTGATACCAGCAATAAATACGTTTAAGCTACAATGACCAGTATGAACAACATCTTAATGAACATGCTGATGGATGTTGGCAAAATTCAGAACCTAGGATGAAGCAAGTTTTAATATTTACACCTGGGGCCAGAGAGCAGTAAATTATCAACAGTTACGAACTAACTGAAATTTTAATTGTTGCTAATTTATGTTGATTAGACATGGATTTAATAAACAGTGAATGCAAGTGTATTTCATTAACATTAAAACAAACTTCAATTCATTCACCTTAAATTGGTTACTTCGTTAACATTACCTATGGTGCATTAGTGCTAAAGTTCATGGTTTGTTAATGTAAATTAATGCAGTAAATCATGGTAGGTAAGAGAACCTTAATGTAAAGTGTTACCATAAAAACCTACCCCTTACTGTCCAGTAGGAATATTCTTCTGTCTTGGCTTTTAAAAGAATGAATCCAAGTTTGGGAGAAAGCCTACTCCTGAAATTCCACCTCCTCCTACCCGCTACCCTCTCACCTTCTCTCTTATTTAACAATTTCTATTTTCGGTGTGTGTGTGTGTGTGGGTCTGGTTGACTAGCATAAACGAGAAGACATCCAGAACTCCAATTCTCAGCGTTCTCCTCCTTTCACAATCCTAATCACGCGTCGTAATACTATCTATTAATGGTGTAGTGTGCATCGATAGCCAAGAACTCCCACTTTGTTAAAAACCTTTCTGGACACTAACTGCCAATAACTGGACGGCATTAAGAGTTCCTTTGACTGCTCACTGAGGACTGAAGGGGAGCGACCCTCTGGGTTCGCCACAGGAGGCTCCTCAGCAACAGGAGTACAGCTAGCAGGAGCAGTCCTGTCAAGACACACAGCACAGAGAGTAGCGTCACGAGTGCCGGGTCATTTGACTGGGTCAAGGTTCGAGGAGTGGCCTCATCCTGCACTCCTGCCTCACTGGTGGAGTATATAGGGGCCAAAGTGCTCAAGAAACCATCATGGATGTTGGTTGTGTTGTTCATACAACCAGGATCCTCATGTGTTGTCGGGCTGTGGGGTGTTTGGGTTGTCTGAGGGACAAGGTAAGTGGAGTTTAGTAACAAACACTGTTCATAACTTAACCCCTCCAAAGAGGATTGGTTTGACCCCTGACGAGACCTAGATACTGTATGGTTAACAACTGAGGGGAGCTTTCCATTTGAGTTCATAAGAGAGCTTCTACAGGAGGTTCTCTCAGTTCCGATTACATCAGAAGTAGGATTTGAAGATTCTTTTGAAGAATTCCCCAGCATCACCTTGGAAGCGTTGACTGGTGCCGATCTCTCACCAGGCTTCAGGATTCTTGGACAGATAGCCACAACAGAGAGGGTCAGGAGCAGCTTGTGTGCCAGGTGCAATGGCGCTGCACACACCAGATCTGATGCCATGCGTAACCTGTCCATAAGCAGCCACCGATACAGGTACATGATGTCACATTCACAAACCCACAGGTTATTAGCGAGCTCCACAGAGCGGAGACGGGGTAGGCCATCAAACGCATGCTCAGGCACTGAACGCAAGCAGTTACTGTTGATCTTCAAGACCTGAAGGTTAACCAACACAGCAAGCGAAGGCAAATCCAATGTTGAAATGCAGTTGGCAGACACATCCAGGTGTGTGAGTGAACCTGGAAGGTGTGAAGGCAGACTTGTCAACTGGTTCCCCTTCAGAGACAGCATCCTCAGCCGTGCCAGGCTTAGCAGTGCCCCAGGCTGGATGGCCCGAATGCGGTTGTCTTCCAGATCTAACCGTGTCAGATTCCCAAGGTTCCTTAGATCCCCGGCTGTGATGAATGTAATCCGGTTCTCCTGGAGCTGCAGACTTTCCAGGCTCGGTGGAAGCCCACGGGGGAAGCGATCCAGCCGGTTGTGGCTGAGACTCAACTCCTGCAGGCTGGAGTACCGCCACAGAACATTGTCTACATTGCACAGGTGGTTTCGGGCCACAGACAAAGCTGAGGTGGTGAGGGGGACAGAGCGAGGGAGGACATGGAGGCCCAGTGACTCACACAGGATCAGAACACCTGGGCGAGGACAGCAGCACCCTGGAGGGCATGAGAATAGGAGTGGGAGGGAGGCGATAAGACAGCAGAACAAGAGCAAAAGAATAAGGGGGAGGTGAAGGTGCATGGCTCACTGATAGGAAAGAGGGAAAAATAGAATGGAGGGGTAACAGTTAATCACATCTGTAAACAGTATTTTGTTGGGTAGATCAGTTATTTCTTGAATTTTAATGAAAAGATGAGATATTACTTGCCAAAAAGTTTCTCAACAAAACAGTAGGAACAAGAGAGATGTGACAGGGAGTGTGAAAATAAGACATTCCATATCAGTTTACAAAAAATCAGTGATTCAGCTTAGCTATACTAAACTTGCCAATTTCCTATCAAATACAGATGCTCAACACAGCCAATACAGGTGTCACACTTCCACAGCTACTCACCACTCACTCACCATCCTCATGCTCCCCTGGTTCCTGTTTCCCAAACAGGACGACACACACAGTCTGCTAATGGAACCATTCATCTCTCAGTCATCACTCTCACTCTTCAACAAGTTTCCAGAAACGGCACTGCTCTGTGTTCAGACAATTCCAGGCAACGGCCCATCAAACTTTAATGGCAGTCTTAAGGTGTTGCCTTACCTGTTTTGTGTCTTCTTCGCCGTGTGAGATCTGTGTCATCCTGCTGATTTTACTACCACTGTGAAAACCCAGCACGTACAGGATTTAAAATTCCGAATTACACCTTTATCCAAAACAAATGGTTATATCATGCTTTGAGGATCACCAGAAGTTGAGTTGTTCTTTGAGTCAGTCATTAGGGTAGTCTTGTAAAGAAGACCATATGTAAGCTATATGGTAACTTTGATATACGTGGTCAAAAATCGATCAAGCTCCTTGCTAAGTCTTTGAGGAATGGGCGGGTGCAAAAGGGTGGCAGATTCCCAAAATAATTCAGCACCAAAGGTACAAAAGAAGGGCAACTTGAGCTGGAGGCTGAGGCCGTTTTAGGGGCTCCGGTTGCAGCGACGCGTTCGTTGGTTTACTCTAGAAGTCGCCAACATGTGACCTCGTGCCAATGAAATGGGGACTTTGTTTTCATTTATAAACCTCATTTGCATTTTCCTGTGATACTGATCTACAGGGATCGTAGTCGTGTCATATATAACAGAGTAAATTATTCACTGATTACTAATTTACTGCCTTTATGCTTTATATCAGTGTAGCATTATGCAGACGAGGTGATTGAATGGATTTTGCAGCTTTAAGTTTAAAAGACACACTGATCATGCTTCGACAGAAGTTAAAAAGCAAGACATCAAATGACAGCAAGGGGGCCATATTTCACTTGAGAGAATATACACATTCTAATTTCTTGCCCAAACCGCCATCTGTCAAAACATTTAGAAAGAGGACTGAGAGACTGAAAGAGCCAAACTGAGAGTGTATTCTTTCCAGTTCAAGGCCAAATCTAAGAGACCTGACTCAGACCTATTTTCTGAACAACACGGAACAGCGGCTCTCGTAATGGCCTTTTGAAATATTGATTGAATTTTGTATAGCAGACTGTGTGTGACAATAGGGCCCTTTCTGCAGCATTGCTTTGGCCAGAACAGTTTGAACAGTGCTGAGACACTTATCAGTGCCAAGACTTTCCTAACTGCACATCTACGGCTGGTTGACGTCAAAAGCTCATGTATTCCACTACACTGTTTGTGTTTTTTTTGTTTATTGTTAAAATGCATTGACGACTGGTTTTTATATTAGCTAAAATCCAATGCATCATTGATGGCATAATAATAATAATGAATTCTGCTTTCTCTCATCAGGCCTTTGCAATTACAGCCTCTTGGCCACGCACGCACACACTTAAGCAGATAGACAGCTGAATTCATGATTTCTAATTTTTAGTTTAAGTGTTACAAATTTGTAATGTTCTCCTGGATCCGTGTCCTGTTTTCTCTGAATACTAAACATGGTACACAGAAAAGTTGCAACATTTCAGCTGGAAAACCAAAAAAAAACCTAATCATGCATTCTGTTGTCTGTCTTTTTGTGTAATTTGTACTTTGATTGGACAATTTGTTCTAAGTATATTGTATCTACTTTTAGTTTCTCCTCCAAAGGCATTATTTTTGGTAAAAAAAAAAAAAAAGATCCACCTTGTTTACATTCATTATACCAGCGACTGTATATTTTTCAGTCACTGCTGGGTGACGTGTCATGGATGTGTCAGCGAAGTGGGCTGAAAAATCTCAGCACAAATGGAGATTGAATCTTGGGAGTTTCACTCTGGGTAATCACTTGACACAACTGTCACGTATAGGCTGCATTCATACCATTCTATGTATTTTAACTTACCATAATAAAGACGGGGGTTTAACTCTGACAGCTCATTCCTACCAGCCGGCCCTGTTGAATTGTATATGGTGTTTTATTTAGCTAGATATTAGAATGGTCAGTGGTAATTTGTGCTGTTTTTTTGCACAATAATGACAAAAGTGCATCACAGCCAACAAAATTATTTAATGCAACATGTAGTACAAAGTATACTTATAACTGAGAGAACAGATATAACTTAAGCAGTTGCCAAAAGCCACTTAACAAGACAATACAATTTTGAATACGTCAAATATTCAAAGAAAAGGCACTGATAAAAACAACAAGACAACGACTCTGTTTACACTGCGTCTTGGGTATTAGGGTCATATCCGGATAGGGTTTAGCCACATAAATATGAAAGTGTAAACAGACCCAAGGCGGTTTATACCCTTGATGTCTGAGGTGCATTTAAACCAGAAAGATCCTCACTCACGTACACACACATCCCCAGTAATTGTGTCCAAGTGCACGTTTCCAGACTGCTGGAGTCAGCACCTTTCAGGTTTTATCTTTAGCATTTAAAACAACTCAAAACAAGATGCACCACATAACAATAGTGATTGAATGTAATGACCCTTTTTTTTGCATAGTAATGATTTCATGTAAATTATAAGGTGTAATCAAGAGCAATCAAGAGTTCTTATTTTTCAAGTCATATAAACTATAAAGGCAAAGCACACATTTAGAAGCATATTGGCCTTAAAATTACACGTTGCTTAAGAGTAGTTATACCACAGCACTGTTGGATTCTTGAATCTGGCTGGTCAAGCAAGTCTGACTGTAATGCCAGCTGCAAATCACAAGTTTATATTAATGCGCTGTTTCAAATACATTGTTGCTTCTACAGTAGCAACTCAATCACAGGGACTTCTATAGCGGACGCTCCACATAATCTAAGACTAAAAGTTAAAAGATCTTTTTTTAAAAAAACACATTTATTTAACAAAGAAAAATGTACGATCACTGATATGGCGAGGTTTACTGTAAGGAGACTTTTACTGAACATTTTTTGGAAGGAGTCTCCAGTGTCAGCACTTTGTAACGGTCAGAGGTATAACTTTAAGATAGGTGACTTTGCGCTTTGCGGTTTCTCGGTAACTTGAAAAGCTACATTTTTTTTTTCGGTCTTGTATAACTTTAACAGAGAGAAAAACAGAGAGGCTGCCGAGGAAATGATGGTTTATAGTTGCTATAACATAAGTGAAAAAAGTTTGCGTTACAGCTTCCTAAACATTACATGTAATTATAAATGGATAAAAAGTACAATGTGGGGTTCATTAATATTTAAAAAAAAAAAAAAAAAAAAAAAAAAAAAAACAGTTCTATGGTAATAAGAGGAATAAAACACTTTGGGACCGGCTGTTATATGAAAAAAAGTACTTTGAGGTGATAACAGTATCGCACTACCCTGTCGTTGATTGTTTTCCTATACCAGCACACCCCTAAGTGTTTTATTCCTTATTTAATACTCCACCTTGTTTTTGGTAACGAACACCTCAGACAGTAAATGATTTCCAAAAGAATAAACTTGGTCATTTATTTTAAGACTACCCCAGACCTGAATATTAAAAATAAGCATTATTGCCATTTTCTCTGTTTGGTGACACGCATTTCAATGTATTTGACAAGTATCTCAGAACAAGGGTGTTGTCCTTGTTCAGTGAAACGTGATAAAATACATAGAATTCAATGCAATGAAGCCAGAGAGCAATCGTCATCACTAGCATGATGATGACTACACTATTAAGCAGAGAACATTTTCAGCAATAGAAAGAATGCAACCCCACTTTTGCTCGAATCGAGGAATAGCATTGTGTAAGTTGGTGTATAAATGATTGATCTTATCCATTTTAATTTCAGCTCAACAAATTGCTTGGTACAAGGTTGAATAACTGACATCCCAGAAGCAGAAGGTCCCTTATCTGTATCTCCATCCAAGGAATTAACAAGCGATGTATCAGAACATTTATTCCCAGCAACGAATCCAAATCCACAAGTCCTTTTTTTTTTATATATATATAGAGAGAGAGGCATTCCTCAACAACCCGTCTGTTTTCTCAATGCGAGGCTTGGTTTGCTTTCCTCAGGTGGCAAGTGCACACAGGTGCCTGGCCATTACCTGCTGTGGATGTGCTTGGCGTGGGCTCCTCCTTCTTCTTCTTTTCTTCTTCCTTCTGCACCTCTACTTCCTCCACATCTTCAGCTTTCTGCACTTCCTTCGGTTTTGGTCTAGGATCTTTTCCCTCCTTATCACCCACTAGAGCTTTAGACGGTGCACGCAGGTAGCTCGTGGTGGCATTGTGGGGCTCCATCATGCTTTGCTCTGCCCCCTTGCTTGGTACAGCCATGTACTTCCTGGGCGCATGTTTCTTGGGAGGATAGTAGGCCTCGAGTTTGCGCTTGTGGCTCATGGCCGAGGCACAACAGGCGATGAAGATGATAACAATGAGCAGCGACATCACCACAATGATGAGGAGCATATTTTCACGCAGGAAGTCCACCACCTCGTGAAACAGGAAGTGCTTGATGCGGATGAAGGTGGTGGTGATGCTAAGCATAGGCGTGGGTGAGGGTGGAGGTAACTGGGTGGCGCGGGATGTCGGGAAAATCAGTTCCTGTTCATCTCCACTGCCGTCCACAGACATGTTAAAAGGGAACGCCGTAGTAGAGCAGCTCCAGCTCCAAAATGCAAACAGGAGCACAAAGGCTAGACGTGGACATATGGACGACATGGTAACGTTACACCTGCAAGAAGAAAAAAAAAAGACATCAATCAAGGATCTATTACATATATTAGAAAATTGCATTATTAGCTTGGCAAGCATCCCCCACCCAGATTTGAAAAAAAGAAAAGGGAAAAAAAACCGTTGAATTTCTACAGATGCTACATGAATGCTACATGATTTATAACGTCATTTTATGTTGTAACCGCTGTTAACGGCATGTGCTTTAGTGGCCATGGACAAATATTTGTCCTTAAACGTGGTCATGGTTATACTTTACACAAACAGTGGACAGTAAATCAGTAGATACATATCATTTGTTAGAAGATATCTGCCATTCTCTGAAAATGAGAAGTTTCAGCAATGCTTTGTGGCTTCTCTGCTTCCCCTCTGTCTTAGTAGACCAATGTTTGGCCTTTTAGATTACAGAAATCTGAATATTATCAGACAGATATGAACAACTACGAGCAATTGCAGTAAACCTGCTCCAATGTAATGACGCAACAGTGGAAATAACTAAATAAAATGTGTAGTCACTACTCAGATATGTTTAAATATCATATTTACTTATCAGAATTGAGTTATGAGTAACTAAGCATTGTTTGAAGAGCTCGATCTGATCGAGTTACTTCATTTGTGTGAAATTTTAAGTAAGCACAACTCGAGACGTTTTAATTACTCAAAAAATATTAGCTTAAACCTAGCCCCAGCCGCCTTCTTTCAAATTTCTCCTCATGCAAAATGAAATCCTTGCTGATCTGGGATAGACTCCGGATCCACCTGAGGATAAAGTGCTGGAGTGAGTGAGTGTGAATGAGTGAATGAGTGAGCTGTTTTAATTTTAACATAGATGTCTAAACGAAAGAGCATTACAAAACTGACTTTATAAACTCAAATGGTTTAAGGCTATCCGTTCCCTTAGCTGATCCGAGTAAACGTAACTTGTCGGGTTTTAGAGTGTACTCCAAAAATCCGATTGCATGTCTTACAGCCTTTTTGTAGGCCACATTTCCTAATGATTGGCATCTGCCATATAAAGGTAGATAATGATTGTAACCACTTAACACACTTTCCTCTGAGTCACAGGAAGGAGAAATGATCATCTAAAATCTGTTTATCTGGTTCTGAGAGTGACATCCCAAAAGCATATGGGCTGAACATGAAAAATTATTTTGACTGAAGATCACTGAAGATTCCTACATTTTGTAGCGTTACAACCTGGAACTGAAATGCACTTAATTGGGATTTTTTTTTTCTTTTACATTTGATTCACACAATATGTCTAACACTTTAAGGTGCAAAAACGTTATTGTGGCACAAAGGTTAAAAAACAGGCAATTGACGGTTACATAAGTAGAACCACCTTTGGCTGCATTTATACCTGTCTTCTGGATGTGTCTCTATCAGCTTAGCACATCTGGACCTTGATATATTTGCCCAGTCTTCTTGGCACAATTGCCCAAGCTCTGTCAGATTGGATAGAGATTGTGGATGAATGGCAATCTTCAAGACTTGCAACAGATTCTCAATCAAATTGAGGTCAGGGCTTTGACTGGGCCATTCTCCAGTTTAGCATTGGTATGTTTAAGGTCTTTGTCCTGTTGGAAATTGAACCACCACCTCAGTCTCAAGTCTTTTACAGACTGGAACCAGGTTTTGTAGTAGGATTGCCCAGTATTTGGCTCCACCCATCTTTCCCTCAACCCTGACCAGTTTTCCAGCCCCTCATCCTGAACAGCATTCCCCACAACATGATGCTACCACCACCATGCTTCACTGTGGATATGGTATCCACAGGGTGATGAGCAGTGTTGGGTTTCTGCAAATCATAGGCCAAAAAGCCCAGAGAACCTTTTCTCCCCACACATTTACTGAGTCTCCAACCTGCTTTTTGGCGAACTCCAGCTTGGACTTCATATTGGCTTTTTCAGTAATGGCTTTCATCTCACCATTCTGGCCTATGGTTGTCCTGTGAAAAGCTTCTCCCACATGGGCTATGGATCTCTACAGTTCCTCCAGAGTTAACCATGACCATAACCAGGTTGCTCCTCAGACTAATGTCCCAGACATGTTTTGACAGCTCCTTGTTCTTCATCATGTTGTTTGACTCTGGGGTCTTCCAGGAATAGATGGATTGGATTGAGATCATGTGACACTCATTGCACACAGGTGGACTCTATTCAACTAACTTAGCAGTTTCACTGCAATGAGAGTGAACACTTATGCATTTACAACTTTTACATTAAAAACAAATTGTAAATAATTTTGCAAATTATATTAATTTTTCCTGCACTTCAATATTGTTTTTTTGTTTTGTTTTTTAAATTCATGACATAAAATCCCAGATAGGTCCATTTCAGTTCCAGGTTGTAAAACTACATAATGTAGGAAAGTGCAAAGGGGTGAATATGTATTCAAGGCACTGTAAATCAATTATTTATGTAAAGTTTCATATTAATGGAAAAAAATATAAAGGAGGAAAACGCACATCCGCTAAAATATGCACAGTGTTTTTTCCTCATCGCGCTGTGTTAAATCTATTTTAGTTATTGCAGGCCATTACTTATATGGGGTGGAGATGGAGCAAGTCAAGGCCTGGTTTGTAATTTTTTCCCCTCAACTGCTACCACCCACTCACCACACTAAACAGAGTGAGACATACTGACAAACAGATAGATAGATAAATGGATTTATCTGTAGTAGATGGTGCAGAGTAGTACACATTTCTCAGGGGGTAAAAACAAGACATTTCATACACTTTTATATAAAACGACTTGTTTGCTCTAAACTGTGCAAGCAAAATTCTTCTAAAAGTGTAGGAAGTTTAAAAAGAAATGTAAATGTGTGGGGTCTGGAAAGTTGGAGTGATTTCTTTCCCTTTTCTTTGTCCTCATTTGTTTTCAGTTCTTTTTCAGACAGAGAGCAAGACAGCTGGACAAAGAGAGAGAGAGAGAGAGAGAGAGAGAGAGTGAGAGAAAACACAGTGTGGGAGACTTTTGCCTTCAGCATGTATTTTCTTGCTATTTTAGTTCAGCTGCAATAAACCAGACCAGAGGAACTATTTCTGCTGTCCAAACCAAGCTCCAGTCCAACCACAGTGCACTGCAAAACGCTACGTGCAGCTGCTGTATTGTATGTCTGTAAAGATCAAATGCCAGAAATCTCAGTCCATGCTTTCAGTATATGCTTGACATGTGCATACTGATATAGTGCAAACCATTAGTGACATTGTTTGAACCATAACCAGAAGATCTGAGTTACAATAGAAGTGCAGTTTCAGGCTTGCTGAAAAGAGGAAGCATAACTATTCAGGTCAAACCATATTTCAATTCCATCCACATATTTAGTGTGGTTTAGACACTCAGACTATAATACATGAATAAAACTGATACAAAAGTGGCTCTTTACTGCGACCATACAGGTAAATATACATGCAGATTTCTGAACCCTATCTAGATTTCCTGTCCAATAATTAGCCATAAAGACCATGTAAGATGTGAAGCAGATCCTAATGAGAGGTTTGCTGCGAGTTCCTGGATCTAATGTGTGGGTGTCTCCTGCATGTTGAATGCAGCACAGTCCAAAACCGGAGGAAAGGACCGAGCTAAATTACATGCTGAAATTTTCAGCTCTGTCATTCCAGTCCAATCTGAGTGTGGGGCATGCAGCATAGTTTAGAAAGGAGATGAAGGCCTACTCTTCTTCAAAGCGCAAGATGAAATGCATGGGTGTAGAAATTGTGTGTGGGGTGGGGGAACTAGCATGGCATAGGAAATAGTATTCCTATAAAAATCTTTGCCATCACATGTGATTGAGTAGGTTATTTAAAATAGGTCGTTTTTAAAAAAAAAAAAAAAAAGACTAGTACAGACAGATTTCAACATCATTGATTTGTGTTTTTGCCAGAAATTTCCTTTGTAAAATCTCTTCGCAAGTGATTTCACCCAAGAGAATGATCATTCTACAGGTGTCTTAACCTAGAAGAATCAATATTTCACAAGAGATCTAACCCTAGAGAATAGGTTCTACAAAGGAGTTAAATCCAGAGAATTATTGTTCAACGGGACACTTCACCTAAGTAAAAGATCACTCTACAACTGAGTTAGCCCCAGAAAGTTATAATTCTACAAGATAACTCTATAATTCTACGAGGTAAAAATCTCTCAGGTTAACTCATGAGAATTGTCATCCTACTGGCGAGTTGACCAAAAGCGAGTTAACCGAGGTAAAATATCCCGCAACATCATTCTACAAATAAGATAAATTCAGAACTGTAATTCTACAAAGTAAGTATTCGACATTCGACAAGTGAGTCAACAATGCTTTGGTTCTCCAAATGCCTTAACTCAGATTTCTCGTTCTACCCAAGAGAACCCGAGAGAAGAAGGTAATCCGGGACAAATGTATTGCTCAACAAGAGAGTTAAAACTGTATAATATGAATTATAGTTCATCTGAACTAGAAACGTTCTATGTGAACGATACTTTCCAGGAGAATTATATATGTAGAATAAATGCGATTTCAGAAGCGAGTTAACTGAGGAAAAGCATCCATTAGGTATATAGTTTGATTTGGGAGTTAAAATAGGTAAATTAGGCTTTTATAGAGGAGTTAACCTGTGGCGATTATTGTTCTTTAAACAGGGTCAGATGTAGCTTTAAGGAAGTTAACCGAACAAATGCTTTTGTCCTACACATGTATTTAACCCAGAAGACCCAGGTATTGTTTTTTACAAGTGGTTTAACCCAGGATAACAGCTACAAAGCAAAACGCAAATTATTTCAACATAGGAACTGGAAGAGTATAAAAGTGCTGGGAATATGCTCAATTTGTATTTAGTGTAAGGGTGGAAATTAACAAGTTGAAATAAACTTAAAAAAAAAAAAAGCATGCACTTTTGCTGCTGATCCACAAGCCACTGGGCTTTAAAGGAGTGAAAGTTAAAAGCAGAGTCCAATAGTTTTGCTGCAAATAAACTCTGTAAATATCTGAAATGATATCTATCTATCTATCTATCTATATATATATAAAAAATTTGCACTCTTTAGAGAAAAGGTTAAATAAAACTGAATGGCATTCATCTGAAAAAGGAAAAAAACCACTTACTGATGTGCAGATGTTCTCTCTGTGGATATCAGAGATCCCAACGCTCACTCCAGGACACAAGGCAATAAAGAGAAAGGAAGAAAGGAAGATAGAAATAAAGAAAGTGAGGAAGACCAGCTGCCCCTGTGCTGCACTGAGAGTGGCACGGCAGCTTGTGCCTATGTGTAGGTTTCCCAAAAAAAAAAAAGATTATTTAGAAGAAAAAAAAACACATTTTCATTTGCATGGTGAACATCTCCCTCCCTCCTTCCCTCCACTCTCCTCCTCCTCTCTCTGGAAAGATGGTATGGTGGGTTGGTTTTGTTCCTTATGGACAAGGTCCACTAATGATAGTGTGCAAATTCATAGACGAGTTCACACACACACACACACACACACACACACACACACACACACACACACACACACAAAGATCAGCCACAACATTAAAACCACCTGCCTAATATTGTGTAGGTCCTCCTTGTGCCACCAAAACAGCTGTGACGTGTCGAGGCATGGACTCAACAAGACCTCTGAAGGTGTGCTGTGGTACCTGGCACCACGACGTTAGCAGCAGATCCTTTACGTCCTGTAAGTGGACTCACTTAAAAGCTTAACGTTAAAGCTTCACCTCTAATACTGGCATCGAAAAATGCATTTTAACCTGTTTAAGTGGAGCGTCCACCATCCAGTCCCTGGGATTAGCTGTTACTATAGAAACGATAACGTATTAGAATGAGCACAGAGCTGCTGTTGTACAGATCAATTAATCAGTACAGGTAGCAATTATTTAACGTACTGAATGCATACTAAAGTTCTAGTTAACTAAAGGCACAATGAGCTCTTATTCACGTTCTTGAACATGGCACTTATACTCTAAGTAAGTGATTAATTACTAACTTGTGCATTATACTCTTGATTCAATTTTAATAACTCAGCAGTTTATAACTCAACTCCCTACAAGATGCACGTTAACAGTCCGATGTGGTGCGCACCTCCCATGGGCGAGGCTCTGTGGGCGCTGGGTGTAGCTCTTATTTCTGAACCTGGTTTCTGCTCTCTCTCATCAGGCCTTTGGAATTACAGCCTCTTGGCCACAAACACACACACACACACACACACACACACACACACACACACACACACACACACACACACACACACACACACACACACACAGAGTTCATATATGCACAGGTTTTAAAATAAACCTCCCATCTTCAGGCCTACTGTAGAGCTTACCGGCAACTATATTACTGTATATATAAATATACAGAGCACTGAAGTTATCTGTACATCACACAAATCTACTTTTAAATCATTAGATTTCCTGTACACATCTGGTTTTAAATTATATTTATTGATCTGGCAGATGAACAATTAAATGTTCTTGACGGTTTTAATCAGGGACCCCACAGCGATTTGAACTCACATGCTTTTAGATACTTCTGAAACTCAAACTCTCATGATCTCATGAGCTCCCACTTCAAAAGAAAGAAAGAAAGAAAATATAAAATAAAATTACTTTGTGTTGTCTGTTAAAAAGGCTGAACACTTTCATTTACGCTCGATGGTTTCTACCATACAAGGTAATCGAAACATGCAGTACAGTTACAACAGTTACAACCATACATTCAGAACATTCGGTACGTACAAAGAACTGAAAATATGAACTCACTATTCAGACAGAAGCCACTTTAACAGGATGGATTTAATACTGTAACCTAATACCTGTATACCAAAAAGGTCACTACGGTTGCGATAAGACGACTGACTGTACTGGAATTCTGTGGCCTGTACAAAACACACAACTTTTAAAAGTGCCAAAGGATGTAATGCACATGTTTAAATAGACTAAACTCAAGAGAATATTAACAAATATACTGTAGTTATAGCAATAAATAAGAAACCATCTCACAGCTCCAGGGTCTCCGGGTCGATCCTGAGCTCTGGTTACTCTGTGTGTGTGTATGTGTGTGTGTGTGTGTGTAGTTTTGTTTTGTTCTCCCCGTGTCCGTGCGGGTTTCCTCCTCCTTTAAATTGCCCTCAAGTGTGAATGAGTGTGTGAGAAACACCCTGCGATGGACCGGTGGATCAGGAAAACAGCTCTTATTAAAAGGGAATGAGTGTATAAATTAAGAGTGGCTGTTATTCGATACACTCTATGAAATGAGGCAGATGGTGCAAAGATGCAGTACTTTGTTCTTGAGTTTTGGGTCCAAAGGAAAAAAAAAATGCCTTAATGTATTAGCAAGGTCTCCTGAGTGCCTGAGTTTTATAATAAACACTAGAGGTTGTGCATGGGGCTGTTTCATTTATCCCACTTTAGTTGGCTCCTGAAGAAACTGGGACCATTTTAACGCCAAGTGCTGCAGGGTGTATTATTTGGACTGTACCTGCTGGCAAGTTCGTTTTATATTTTGGGAAATAGAACTATCATTTAAACCATAATACAACGCTAACCACGCTGAAGCACATACTGCAGATGGATGAATGAATATGGCAAATGCGTTATACAGCACTGCAGAACACCACATGCTAATGACTAGTAGTTCTTCTTTTCTGTTCCCTGAGCTAACATACCTGACATGTTGTTTGGAACTTATGAATCATGAAAGAGGCGACTGGAAACAGGAACACAACTGCACAAAATACATGAGTCAATTTGTGATTTAAAAAAAATAATGGGTTACAACATACAAATGACGGTAAATGATATTTCAGCCTATTATGTACAGTCACTGAGTAGGAGCTTCCTTATAAACTGGACTATAAAAGAGCATGTGTAAAACGGTTCATTTTATCTACATGTATAAATATGGGTATATGGGTATGGGTACTTATGAACTCATGAACATGCTGAAGTACCCCGCAGTGCTTCAGAATAAAGTTCGGCTTGATAAGTTTGGCTTGAAAGAAGGCCACAGTTCAAAGTTGCAGTCACTAGGCAGATCTTCCGTCACGCATAGACGCACAACTATATTTAAAAAACACACTTCCTCTTCCTCTTGTCAGTCTAAATATTTCACACTTCCTATGCAACACCAATGCAAACACAAATATTATCATCTGTGCTGACAACCAGCTTCTAGTGGGCCTCCGGGGGAAGCTAATCTCTATTTATGCGCCAGTATACGAGAGATTTAGCGTAGACCAAGTGCAGGCATTTCCCCACAGTCTGTTCTGTAGATTGAGAATTCTAGAAATGATTCAAGCTCTGAGAGTCTCTGGTTTTCTGAGAAACCTTCAGGGTTACAAAGTTCTCCAGTCTTGTTTAACAGTAACATTCAAAAGCATTCAAAAAACAGTGATTAAAACAAAGAGCTAGTGGTAATGTCTAGTGGTAATGTCACATCACATCAGGAAGAAAGGACTGAGGGGGTGAGATCAACCCCATCTTCATCCTCAACGTGAACACTTTGTTGTTTTGTTTTTCTGTCAGATTTGCATCCAGAAACAAGCCTAATGTCTATGCCACACCTTCCGTGTCATGCAGGAAGCTGTTGAGGGTGAGGTCATCACCGTCTTCATCCTCAGTGATGGGGATCAGCGCGCCGTTGCTTTTAGGGTGCTTCGGTTTGGGAATGGGATGATCAGAATCATTCATGAGGGCAGATATGCAGACCATCTCCGTCTCGTGAAGCAGACTCGCCCTGTGCCTGTATCTGATGCCTGCCAACTTTGTGGCCAAGACGACGGTGGTCATGATGAAGATGGTCGCTAGAGCAGCCAATATGGCGATGACAATGAGACACCGGCCCACAAGACTGTCCCCTTTTTCTTCGGCTATAGGACAAACTTTGGTGGTCGATTTGTCTGGTTTTCGGGTGCTATGTGGCTTAGTTGGCGTGTGATTCTGAGTGGTACTTATTTTTGTGGTTGATTGAACCATTGGTTTGACTGTTGTTTTCAATCTGGAATGTCCATCTGTGCCCGTATGAGGCGTCGTCACCACAGTAGGGACAGAATTTGTGGCATTCGGTTCTTTTGTAGGTCCCACTGAGGCAGCAGAGGTTGGCATTGTGGGGTCCGAATTGCCATTTTTCTCAGGAAATGTGGTTTGCGGAGGACTTTCAGTGCTTGCCGAACTTTCGTTACCTGGTGACTGGTGTTTGGTGCTGTTTGTTTCAGTTCCTTCTATGTTATAACCATTTCCAGAAGTTCCATTTCCCTGTGGCAGTTGGCTGTGGGCCATTTCTAAAGAATTCTGGCCCGGTGTGGGAGATGCAGTAGACCATTCTTCTCTAAGCGGAGGTCCACTGGTGGGCTGAAGTTCAGTTTCATTGTTATGTTGCTGTGTGTAGTTGAAGACCGTTGTATTTTGTGGTTTATTCTCTTCTACACCAAGTGAATGTCTGCCTGAGACCAAGCTGCCCACAATCAGCAGAAAAAGAAATGACCTCGAGTCGAGCTTGTTAGTCATGGCTATCAGCTGTTGAGCAAGAGAAAAGGCACAACTTGGAAAATGAGTGCATATGATACACACACTGCTCATGACATTTCTGTCAGGTTATATCTTCAAAACTGAAAAAAAAAAAAAAAAAAAAAAAAAAAAAA
>CM040998.1:3364271-3390774 GCA_022985145.1 Pangasius djambal
CCTTCAGACAAAAATTCAGAAAAATGTCACAGCGTTAGTATTTATTACAAAGTTCCTGCCTGCTAGAACGATATCTTACCTACTTGCCAAGTACTTTTGTTAACTTTAACCATATGGATCCCTTCCATAAACTCAAATCATTGTCAAATCTAATCAAACGATTGTACCAATTACAGATTACAGAATAGAATATAAAAGTAAGTCTATATGCACGTACTGAGCATAAATACCTGATGTTGGGTTGGCAGTCCTTTCCGACTCGAATGGCTTGTACCGCTTCAAAAACTTCGCACCGTTTAATTCAAGTGCAGGAAGTTGCCTCAGTGTCAGACCAAGCTGAGGTTTCAAACTGTGACGCAAACAGCATACGAGCAAACAGGAGTCGGTTTAAAGAGAGTCGGTTTCAGCTGCAGTTCCCCAATCCTACAAGTTATAAGCAAGTGACAGTGACGGCACCTAATTATGCAACCATCGAGCTTCCTCCTCATGTGTAAGCCACATACAGGAAGCAAAATAAACGGGAGTACAAATAACAAGGAGGCTGATTTTCTTTTTTTTTCCAGATTTTATTGGTTTTATTCACTTTATGTTCCATTTAAAGTGAACAGGGAGACTTTGGAAACTATGGCTTCGTTTTCTTATGCAGTTTGACAGAGGCAGCATTGGAATAAAAAGTATAGTTATTTACAGAGCATTTCATGAAATCACATACGCCAAGCTTTCTCGTTCGAGCTTCTCGTCAACCTACAAAAATCCTTCGAGTCCGTCACCTACTCGGTTACGTCACAAAACCAAAACACGTGTAACCACCCCATAACCTCAGAGGACAATCGACCGTCACAACCTTCATAAATCACAATTTCCACTTTTAGTTAAATGGGGAAAAATGAAAACCTAATAAGTCTGATTTCACTAACACTAGCAATTGAGCCAGTGGGATCCAACCAACAAGGTGTCCTAGGGGTACAGTTAATCACAAATCCAATTAATCTGATTAATTACACTTGACACACCAAAAGCCAATGGAGCAGTGACGCCAATACCTCTTTAAGAATCTTATTCTTGAAGATATATTTGCATAATACTAACTGACCACCTGAAGTTGAGCATTTCAAACAGGGGTGATGTTCCGTAGAGCCACATGATGGTAAAGTTCAGCGTTTTTCTTAGCTCGAAACGAATGACTTGTTTGACTACAACCCTGAAACTACTCACCGCTGCTCTATGGAATGGTTTTGGAAGAATAAAGCACAGCAGGGCGTGCTATAATCGGACAATAAATCAACAGCAGGGGTGTGTGGGAGTGGACATACTGTTACGACCCCAAAGCGATTTGGCAATGCAAACGGTTTTTATTAATTAAAGAATGAAAAATGATACTTTTTATTCAATGAATACCTTTTGACCAATGGTATGGTATGAAATGGTATAAAAAGCATGAACTCAATTCTCTTTGAAAGACAAAATTGCTACAAACTAAAAGGCAACGACACTAAATTGGGCTCCAACCCTACCGCGCTTGCCCTCCACATCATTCCCATCTCACACCAATCTACCAATTCAGGTGCAATTTAACCAGTAAATCTTTCCTCTCTTCCATGCATGCATCCTACATTAAAACCTAGCTAGCGTATCAAAAATGGCACGTCTATATTTCCTGAACCTCTCCTCCACTAGCTCACTCCCCTCATTGCGATAATCCCATTAGCACATGTAAATAAAGCTCGCTACGCAACCAAATCCCATCTAAAATCTTTTGATCTAAAACTGTGGAAGAGAAAAGTATTGTACGTTTCTTGTAGGCGGTGCGAGCAAACAGTAAAGAGGATGTAAAAGACCTGCGTACACCTCTCAGTTCCTCAGTGAAGTACATAAAGATAAAAAAAAAAGAAAAAGAAAAAGGGAGTGTCAGCCGTACAGGTAATTACACGAATTCTAACAAACATTCTTGAGGTGCTTTCACACTTGTTTTTTTTTTTTTTTTTAACCTCCTAATCAATCAGGTCACAACTTGGGGAAATTAGTGAAAAATTATCATTAGTGAGTTAATATGAGGATGTTTTGAATGGAAAATGTTTCATTCCCAATATTCCACTATAACCAACAATAAGACCTTGTGTATTTCTGGGACATTCACTGGTACATATGATGTCTTACTTTAACTGTAGCTGCACGGAGTCGCACAAGCAGTTTTTTTTTTTTTTTGCGCCTCTAAAGCTACAGCGAAGGCAAACAGCCAAGCAGCGCTCTGGCCAACGCTCTCTCTGAATTAAAAAAAAAAAAAAAAAGGCCAAGTGTGAAATCACCGTTATATTCACCTGACCCTGGAGCGCCTCGCCCATCAAGCATGTTTTAATCTGAGTCAGAGTGTGTTACTCTTCAGTTACAGTAGACTTTAGGAGATCGGATATAGGACGTTGTCTAGACAAACCTGAGCTACACCCTTAGAAAGAGTTGGTTCTGCATGGATAAGTAAGCAGGGCAGTCACTTCCTGCACAACGGAAACAGGAAGTGAAGAGTAGGGTAAAGGTGTCAGTCTAGACCTCCGCTGGTATCACCCAGACAAACATTTTCTGCAAAACTCATTGAGGAACTGGATTTCTGAGATAATGGTCTTATGAGGTTAAATGTAATACTTCGATCAGGAAGAAAGAAAAAAAAAAAGTGAAAGAAAAGGGTGGCTTGATGAACAATGCTAACATGGCTACGAGTGAACTAAAAGTTCTCGGCCATGTTGGTGTTGATTTGTTCAAATATCACTTTAACAATGTTTATCCAAGTAATTAAAGAGGCCTGGTCCAGAATCAGGCCCTGTCTGTATAACAGAATTGATTCGATGTAAAATGTAAAAACTGAATCATAGAGATGCCTGGAGGAAGAAAAGAAAAGAAAAGAAAAGAAAAAAAAGATTTCTAAACTTGGAATATCATGTGGAAAACCAATGATGTGGAATTTCCTCTCAATTCTTCCTTCTGAGACTCTAAATTCAACTATTTAACCGAAGACACAAAACAAGACTGGGGGAAATCCAGGAATGTGTTTAGAAATTCGAAAAAAGAAAGAAAAAAAAAAAATCTTTATTCCATGCACTTAGGATAATGAGAAGATACTTTTTTTCAGGGAAAAGAGGGAAGTGTCCGGAATGATGAGAAAAGTCAGACCTCAATGACCGTCTTCAGTGTTCATGGCCACTGGAATAACAAATGCTGAAAAGTTACACCACTATACAAACCATTTCCAAAAAAAAAAAAAAAAATGCTCTAAATGTTCATGTTTAAACAGAATTCTGAATAAAGATCGAGCTAAACATAAAACTGGTTCAGTATGTGGATGTTGCTTTCCTCTGTCAATCTGTACGTACAGCCTGCTTGGTTAAAATCAGCTTCAAACATGAATATTTCTTGTACAGAGACCTTTTAAATGGTCAGATAAATCAAATAAATCCCCTCACTTGCATTACCAGCCTATTGCAATGTCCCTTATTAGTACAAAGTGGATTAAGTGTATTTATTTATAAAAAAAAAAAAAAAAAAAAAAAAAACATCAAATGGTCAAATACTGTCAGGGAAACCTGTATATGAGCCTCCTCTAAAAATTTGGCAACGAAGAAGAAGGGATGGTGAGGAATGCAATACTGAATACTGAATGCAAATCAATATTTGAGCACACAAGTTCAGCGAATGCTTCACGTTGGAATATTGGTCACGTTTTTTTTTTGTTTTGGGACTATAAGAATGCTTAACAACTTTCGAAAAACACCAAATAAAACACAAGTGCCACTTTTGGAACGAGGTTTAGTAAAAAGAAATTCTTGGCTTTTGAGAGAGACCTATGCTTCGCCTCTCTGCCGCTGTCATTTTGCAAACCTAACTGGTTCAAGGGGTTAGAAAAAGAGGATGGAGAGAAAAAAACAAAAAAAACAAAAAAAACAAAAAAAAGAAAAGTTCATCTTGGAATGTTGGGCAGGTTTTCAGGCGGAACGAAGTCGCGGTGACTGGCAGTGACTAGTCCCGCCCACCTGGCCAATAGAATTTCCTGAACAGTAGCTGGGGAGGGGAAAAGGGACTGGGTCCTTCAGACGTCCATCTGGGACAACTGCTCCTCGAGCTTGGCGATTCGCTTTTCCTGACTGCTCACCAGCTCTCGGAGGGATTTGATCTCTTTCAGCACCTCGTCCAACTTCGCCTCACCTTTCTGCAAAAAAAAAAAGAAAAAAAAAGAAGACCAGAATCAAAACGTGACCATTTTAAAAAGCCTAAGAAAGTTTTCTGTGTCATCAGTCAATAATTCTTCACGTGAGGTGTGATCTGTGTATGGAAGAACAGAGTGAAAGCTCTGTGAAACAGATCTAGAGTATATATTGTTGGATTCTTATTTCTGATTGGTCAGAAGGTGTTGATTAATTCGTTCTAACACATTGTCGCTTATTCGGTAACTTGTAAGGTGGATGCTATGTAGTAGAGTTAAGACAGTGAAGCTTTTCCTGTCGTTACAGATGGTGGGCGGAGTCATGTTTCTGCGGTGGCTGCGATTTGGAAAATAAAACAGAAGGCTCAGTTGTGACGCATGAAAAATTTTCCAAAGGCTTTTATTCTATAAGGAGCAAATCTCTAGGGTTGATATTTGAATATACAGCACTGTGGAAAAGTCTTAGGCACCCTATTTGTTTTTAGTACAAACTTTGTTACAGGTTTGAATTTTCTGACTTCTACATTATTGATTCAGTACAAAAACAGTTTCGATTCCAAACATTAGTTTTCAGGCACAACATTAAATGTTACAGAAGAATGTTTGTGCGTCAGTAAAGAAAGCAGCATTAATTCCATAAGAGACACTTTTCAGATAAAAACAGAATGAAGGCTGCTGGGTTTCGCTGCAGAAATAAGAAGCGAGTCGACAGTCAAAGTCTCCAGAAGAACTGCGGCTGCTTCTGCAAGAAGCTCAGTAACACTTACGGCTCATTTCCTTATCAAACTGCACACACTGCACCTGAGACACTGTTTTGTTTTTTTTAAAGCGAAGGATCGTCACATTAAATACTGACTTTGTTTCATTTATTACTGTTTACTGCTCTTTATAGTGCTTTTTTTAATGTAGAAACATTTAATTTCATTATATTTGAAGGCATCTTTGCTCTACAGCATTTCTTTGCTTGTGCACACTACTGTATATCTATATATACACACACACACACACACACACACACACACACACACGTTTCAAACTTGTAAAGGATTATGGCACCAAATGCAAAGCTCAGCATGTGAAGCAATAAATAAACCACAGGAAGATGTGGTTATTTGTAACAAGCACAAGTGTGAATCATAAAAACTGATCAGAACAGATGATAGGGAGTGGGTTAAACATATAGAGGAGTGAAAAAAGTGAGAAACGTACGACACTGGCGGCTGCGGTGGCCGTTTTGGTGGCAGGAGCAGCGGCGTTGTTCTCTGCGTTCTTGCTGGGCTTGGGCTTGTTGTCCAGAATGTTTTTCTTGACCACCTTGAGGTCGCGGTTCTTGGCCGGGATGTAGCCGTCCTTGAG
Source organism: Pangasius djambal (assembly GCA_022985145.1). Taxonomy (NCBI): domain Eukaryota; kingdom Metazoa; phylum Chordata; class Actinopteri; order Siluriformes; family Pangasiidae; genus Pangasius; species Pangasius djambal. The sequence continues at coordinate 3,369,817 of CM040998.1, forward strand.
CGAGATCAGGATAGGTTCGCCGTTTTTGCCCTCAAACCAGTCCTCGGCCTCGAGGGTGCAGTCGGGCCCTGCCGTGTCCGGATACAGGTCGTCCTGGAACAGGTCCGACTGAACGGCGAGAGAGGAGGAAAAGTGCGAATTAGTTTAATACGATGATTTATATAATGCTGTTTCAAAGCCCAAAGAGGAGCCACAAAATGACGGAATATTTAAGTCGAACTCCACGCCAACAGCGTCAAGCCTCCACCGCCAACAAGTCAGGTCCTTCTCGTTACTACTCTTAAAACACCCTTTTAAAAAAAAAAAAGTACTCCAAACAGAAAGGAAGCTATTGAAGAAAAACTATTTTAGACATTTGACCTTGATGTGACCCTTGACCCTGGTTAGATCAATTCCAAAATCTAGTCAGTTCATCTGCTGATTGCAATGATAAATCCATATAAATCCTACAAACATTCAACCATTCGCTCTTGAGATATCACTGAATCCTGAAAACATAATGCTTCCACCACCTAGTGGCAAACGCACACAAAATAAACAGGGGCAGACAAATCGGTAGCCTGGGCACCCAGGACACGTAGATTCGTTTTTTAAATCATAGCTGCCCAATGGACAAGTAGGCTTAGTGAGGTTAACAATCTTCTCTTGTCTTTTGCAAAACAAACATTGCATTTGGTATTTATATTTAAAAAAAATAATCCCTTCACAGCGGTGCGATGCACCTCAAAAGTATGTGGACACCTAACCGATTACATCCACATGTGTGTGTGTTGAACATCCCATTCCAGATTTATTCCCTGTTTACTGGTATAATAAGCCCCACTCTTCTGGGAAGACTTTCCACTAGACTTTGGGGAGTGGCTGTGGGGATTTGTGATCATTCAGCTACAAGAGCATTAGTGAGATCAGGGACTGATGTTGGTGAGGAGGTCTGGGGTTCAGTCGGTGTTCCAGTTCATCCCAAAGGTGTTCAGTGGGGTTGAGGTCAGGGCTCTGTGCAGGACACTCGAGTTCTTCCACGCCAACCTTGGCAAACCATGTCCTCATGGAGCTCGCTTTGTGCACAGGGGCATCGTCATGCTGGAACAGGTTTGGGCCTCTTAGTTCCAGTGAAGAGAAATTGACATTCTAGACAATTATGTGCCGCCAACTTTGGGGCAGTAGTTTGAGGCCCACATATGGGTGTGATAGCCAGGTGTCCACACACCTTTGGCCATATAGTGTAAGTGTAAATGCTGAGAAAATCTCGTAACTTTCAGGAAAATTAAAGACGTGTTATATACTTGTTTGTGTCTCTATTAATGCACATAACTAGCTATGTATTTCGCCATATTTCCATTTTTAGCCTCGTCAGTGTGGTTTCTGGCCAACCACAACACAACACTGGAGATTCTACTTGTGTAGCGGGCTAGCTGATGAATTTATGATTTGTCCACGCTAGAAAAGCGAGAGAACCAAGAAAAAAAAACAAACAAAAAAAAAAAACAGGCAGGCTAAATGCAAAAATGCCCCGATGCTTAGACACTAGTACGCAAGTGACATCTAATCAAAGTCACAACATTAAAACAGACATTTTAGTGTTTTCACAATTATACCAGTCAATTTAATTCAAGTCAGCGGAGTTCAGTAGTTCACTGAGTGACAACTAGCCAATGCAGAAATGTAAAAATGACCTTGTGCTCATATCCTGTGTTTACAAGCAAGCAAAGATCACGTGCAGTGTTGAACGCTAAACAAGTAGGTGTCACTCTGGGCTCTCGACGTGACGATGCGGTTTGATTTTCTTTACAAGAAATCACTAATAACACCCAGCAACATGTGACGACCATGTCAGTGCCACTGCTGTACTGTCAGTTTCCCACCACCCAAATAACACGCGGTGCTGTAGCCGTATCTTTCAATTAATCAGATGCGCTACAGTCAGTTACCGTACACCTGTGTGCCAAAGTGACTACTGTTAGACGATCATTCAGCAAGACATGGCAGGAAGGACTCACCTTTCTTGGCACTGTCATGATGATGGGCTCGCATTTCCTCTCATGCAGCTTGTAAAACCTGAAAACACACACGCAAACAGGTTTTTAGTTATACTACAAAAGCAAGGCAGAGAAACAAAGAGCTAAAAGAAATCTATACGGGATTTTTAAAAGTGGGTAATGCAGGCATGTGCTGCCTCCTACAGGACGATCACACACACACACGCACCTGTGAGTTCCTAACAGATGAATAAATACAACTGTCTTGTGTTAGTTTTGTGTAAACCAGCATAAGGGAAGTATTTTTGGATTCAACGGAACAGCGCTGCTGGATTCTCTAATCGGATTAGTCAGAAGGTGTCGATTCATTTTCGGCAAGACAAAAATCCTAGGTTTATATTAATGCGCTCGTTCTAACATCCGACCTTATGGTTTCAGGGACAAATCACATGGTGGACTGTGGTGGACCTCTTCATATAATTTAAGGTAAAGAAAAACAAGCATCTACACAGTGAAGCTTTCTGGAAGGACACATTTGTTTAACGTTTGTGGAAGGAGTCTCCAGTGTCAGTGACGGTCTTTAGAACAGCGGGCTTTGCACATTCTGGTTTTTGAGAGAGAGAAGCTGGTGAAAGTATGACTGTGTATAACAGCTATAATGATAGCTGAAGTGATAACAGTAACTATAATAAATAATAAATAATACATTTAAAACTTGTAATCAGTGGAAAATTGCTGTGACGTAAGAGGAATAAAACACTTGCCGTTATAGGAAAATAATCAACGCCAGAGTGGTTGATTCTTTGATTAGCGGATTATTTCCCTGTAACGGTACGCCCTGTTGTCTTTTTTTTCTTACATAATCACACTCCTGGTGTTACCAATAGTAAGAAAACGGAGAAATTGCGACGTGCAATGCGACGGCGGAAAAACCTGCTGTTTTCGTCTCACCTGGCGATCTCACACTTGTTGACGTCCAGGCCTCTCTTGGGCATGTAGCCCATGCCCCTCTGCGGCTCCTTGGTGGTAAACGTGTTGAGGTAATGCACGTATGGCGCCTCGTCAGTGATCTCAAAGTAGCGGATGCTGCTGTCACCCTGACAAAAAGAGAAGAAAAAAAAGAAAACAATAAACAAATCGATAAACAGGTCAATACACAATATCATCATTTTGAGGACTTCTCAGTAACAGGAAGCACTTTTTCCTGTCTTATTAACTTCAGGAGATGAATGGCTGCTTCACAGCTTCGTGTTTATAGCTGTTATTTCTGCGGTGTAAGAGAAATAAAGCACTTTAGGGTGTGCTGTTTAAGGTACAATAATCAACGTTCGGGTGGTAGCTCTACCTCATCACACCACCCCGTCTTTAACTGTTTTCCTAAACGCAGACAAGACGCAAATTACAGTTTGTTTTTCAAAAAGACACGCTAATAAGAGAAACGTAATGGAAAGGGAACTATAATGATCCGTCCTGCCTCAGGACTCTGGAAGATCTAAGAGCATGTTTACCTTTCCGCACAGGTACACCACGTTGGTGTCAGGGTCGTAGAAAGGCAGGAGGACTCCGTTGCTGGTGTCCATCTCGTGGACTGAAATCGGCTCCTCCATGTTTTGCTGGTAAAATAAAAAAAAAAAAAAAAAAAATCCAAATGTCACACTCCACACTATTTTTTAAATGTATTCTTGCATAAATAATGGAACAGAAACAGCCATTTTGGGGTTATCAGTGCTCTACTGTACATTCAGGACATCTTTGTGCGCTATATAGCGTCACTTCTTGAACCGACGATTAAGCGTGCAGATCGTTTTATTTCTTGATTCATCTGTCTAACAGCCGTAATTCTCTTACATTTGTCAAATACGGTGCTACTCTCTTTTCCCCACTGCATCACTCAGTAATCTAACAGAGCCACATCCACATGTGACCTGCTCCATTTTGAGTTTTAGAGGCCACGGTACAGTTATAACATCATCCTCATTTAAATATCAACTGCCTTAAAGCCTAATTCGAATAAATTACATTTATTCACGCAGAAGGCAAAAATGAGCTTTGGACCTAAATTTTGGTGTCTATAGAAGTGGACAAAGATGCATTTCTGTAAATTGTGTGTGTGTGTGAGTGTGAGTGTGTGTGTATAAACTGAGTGCTGTGTGTCTGTAAACTGAGTGCTGTATGTGTGTGTGTGTGTGTGTGTGTGTGTGTGTAAACTGAGTGCTGTATGTGTGTGTGTGTGTGTGTGTGTGTGTGTGTGTAAACTGAGTGCTGTGTGTGTGTGTAAACTACTGTACCGGGTTCCAGAGTGCGAGCTGCCTCTCGCTCATGCGGCTGAAGCCAGTGGTGAAGACGTTCCCATCAGACAGGAAGATGGCTCTCATGGGCCTCGCGCCTTCGTGGGCCTTATCCTTCTCCTGACACACACAAACATGCACAGTCACACACTTGAAAACCTGCTTTAACACACCACATGCTTGATTGTGTGTGTGTGATGTTACATATCTTTTCTATGCAACAAATTTACCGCGGCCTACAATTCAAAACTCCTCCTGACACACACTGATGGATTTTTACAATAATATCTTTACACTTTGTCTATGCTTGAAGCAGTCATGTGCATGTGTGTGTGTGTGTGTGTGTACCGCAATGATCTCCTCCTTGCGCGGGTCGATGACGCGCACTTTCTTGTCCTTGCAGGTGGTGCAGATCAGGCTGCCATTGCGGTTCCAGCACGCGCTGAAGATGACGTCTGGGTGCATGTCCTCCAGCGTGATGAGCGCCTCACCCGTGCCCACGTTCCAGATCACGATCACGTTATCGCAACCTAAATTAAAAATGAAGAACCAATGTAAAACGTGTAACACAAGATCACCCAGAACCGCCACGATGCTCTCACATGTCATGTGTTAACAACAAACGCCGGTTAGCATTATGTAATATTATACATGTTCAACTGCTATATTGGTTTTATTGCTATATTGGCTATATTGGTCATTGCTGAACTCTTAAATCTGACTGAGCAGAAAGTGTTGATTAATTTTCTATCAGCAGCTGACAGTATTTCTAGTACTGTATATTATTGCTTATATAGTAAATAATAATATAACACAACTTATATATAATATTATCCAATAATAACCAGAATTTAAAAATTGTGTAATTTGTGAAAAATGCTGGCATGTTCAAGTTTCCTGTAAGGAACATTTATATTTATGGAAGGAGTCTCCAGTGTCAGTGTTTTGTTTATTTTATTTATTTATTTTTTTTCACTTCTATACTACTGGCTCTGACAGTAGTGTCAGCTGTAAGGCAAACCGCATGTTTATATTAACGCGCTTGTTCTAACGCATTACATTTCTACAGTAACACCCAGTGACTTGCTTAGTGGATGCTCTGGGTTGTAGCTTAACTATAAATGGATTGCTCTTTAACACACAAAAAAGTAAGCGTAAGCGATGGAGAGGGTGACAGGGTGGGACAGGGTGCCGTCACTCACCAGCACTGAGCAGAACGTTGCGGGCCGTCGGGTGCCAGGTGATGATGCCCACCCGTTTGGAGTGGCCCTCCAACACCACCACAGGCTCCGACATGGAGGTCACCAAACCGTTCTCGGGGATCTGCCACACCTGAAACAAGACGAGATCCAAAAATAAGACCAGATCCACGGTTCAATACAGCACAAAGATGGACATCATGCAATGGAAACTGGAGAAAGTAGAAGTAACAATTAGCTCCAATTAATTAGCAAAGATACACAACTAAATAAGTAAATATTGAATAGAATAAAAAGCTGCAAAGATGTATAGTTCAGTAAGAACAACAACAACACCACCACCACTAATAATAATAATAATAATAATAATAATAGTAGCAATACAATAGTAGGAAAAAAAAATGACAATTTGACTTAAAGGAGCAATAGGCTTTTTTTAATTGCTTACTTGTACAAATAACCTGGAAGATATGTAGAACATGATTTAAAAAAAAACAAAACAAAAAAAAACAAACAATGGATTAAATCATGGCCTTAACAAAAGTTTATAAAGTCACTGAGAAAACTCGATTGGAAAACGGACTTCCGGTCCGGAGTGCTTGTTTGTGTCTGGATTCGCCTCCTGTAAGTCATTTGTCGTGGCCTAATGGTCTGAGAGTCGGACTTGTAACCTGAAAGTGAACCCGAAGGTCATGGGTTCGAGTCTCAGGCCGGCAGGGATTGTAGGTGGGGGGAGTGAATGACCAGCGCTCTCTGCCACCCTCAATACCACGACTAAGGTGAGACCCTTGAGCAAGGCACCGATCCCCTGACTGCTCCCCGGGCGCCGCAGCTAAAATGGCTGCCCACTGCTCCGGGTGTGTGTTCACTACTGTGTGTGTGTGTGTGTGTGTGTGTGTGTGTGTGTGTGTGTGTGTGTGTGTGTGTGTGTGTGTGTGTGTGTGTGTGTGTGTGCGCACTTGGATGGGTTAAATGCAGAGCACCACAGGTCACCACACTTGGCCACAAGTCACTTCACTTCATTTCATAGACACTCTATGGGCCACTGTAGATCCTGGGGGCGGAGCCTGATGGGCATGAACATGGGCAGGAATCACTGACATGTCAAACCCACCTAAACCTTAGAGGCCTAATCGTGAAAGAACCTATTCTTACCCAAAGTACCTTTAAATGAAATCAGAGGTTTAGACTTTGCACTTGCATTATTGAGCCTTAAGGGGGAAGCAGACTGCAAGGATCTGTGCTGAGCAGCGCTCACAACACTCATCTAGGGCTGATCTTTCAGTGTTTATTAAGGTTAGTCACAAAACCATTCGCTTTAGGTGTGCACAAATATTGTATAATCATGAAGGAAATTTGATCTCATATCAAAGAAATTAATCTCAATTTGTTCCACCGGTTTTTAACGCTTGGCAGTTAAATGGATGATAATGAAAATGAAAAACAACAACAACAGCAACAGCAACAACAACAGCAACAGCAACAGTGCAGACATTTTTTGGACCATACCTCTCCTTTCTCCTCCCTTTTTGTTCTCTAAATAACTCTTCCTCTGTAAGTATCAATTTCACCATTTCTTTCTATAATCCTCTCACCCACATCATACCATTTCTATACCTCCGAGACACAACCCTTACATTATTTCAGACATTCACCAAGCATTAGGTCAGTCTCTGCAACTCCAGCACGTCTCCCGTTCACCCTGGCTTCACATTTCAGTTAAAGATGTGAGAGAAAATTCCATTATAATGCTTATCCTGTGCTGGCCATGTCAACTTCTGCTCCATCTTCAAAGTACGGATTAAATATTAGTGTACAGTTACAGATTCCTGTTCTAATTATTCTGATCTTATGTTACACAGTGAAAGAATGGGGAGACAGATGTGTATGGACTTCACACCTGCTGTCCCAAATCACTGTGTGGGAACTTTTAAAGGTTCCAGCTGTTTTGCTGCTGCATTGTTGCAATACACACTTAGACATTACAAGAAAAAAAATAAAAGTGTAAAAAAAATAACTAATGGAATACTGCAGGTGTTAAAAGACAGGAGTGTATCCAGCCTGATCAGCATAAGTATTGTAATTACAATATGCACAATACGTTTCAGTAGTTTACATCTGATTATCAGGATGCCTTAATCCCCATCCCTAACACTGTAATTCCCTTCCAGACTAGAGGCCATGGGATGGAACTGTTCCAAACTACAGATGTTGAGATGGGGCTGTGCCAAACTATAGGCCTTGGGAAGGGATCTTTCCAAGCAATGGGCCTTGGCATGGGACCGTTCCAAACTAAGGGCTATGGGATAGGACCTGTCCAAATTAAAGGCCATGGAATGGGGCCATTCCAAACTACGGGCCATGGAATGAGACCATTCCAAACTAAGGGCTATGGGATACGACCTGTCCAAATTATAGGCCATGGAATGGGGCCATTCCAAACTACGGGCCATGGAATGAGACCATTCCAAACTAAGGGCTATGGGATAGGACCTGTCCAAATTACAGGCCATGGAATGGGGCCATTCCAAACTACGGGCCTTTTTACCCCTTTTCCATACAACGTCTTAAAATGAAGGAAGTTTAAATTGAGCTTTTTCATCCATAAGCAACGATTGAATTTTACACTAAAATTACACAAACACACACAGTAGCATTTCAAAAAGCCAAACAGTTCAAAAGATCATTTCTGGCAGATCAGCCTATTAGTTCATTAGTTCTTTTTGTCTACCTGCAGCAGAAAGAGCTTGGGTTGAGGGGATAATACAAGTTGTTTTTGCCTTTCTGGGTGAAGTCTGGACGCTCCAGAAGGGAAGTGAGAGCAATGTGGCATACCACAAAATCACTGTGACTAATAAACCCAGCGTGGGAGAGCAGGACCATCACAAGCAGCTATACTCAAATGCTCCGGGATAAAAGTTGAAACATAAAATCCTTGTGTTAGCGAGCTAACTGACCTAACACTATAAAATTGTAATACATATTATACATTCTAAATATGTAGAAACATTATAATCAGTAATGGATATAATAATGGCTGGAGAAGCTAAATTTCAGACTAATCACGGTAATTTAGCATGGTGTATGGAAAAACTAGTGACTTTCCAATGTCTATAATTGTCCCTCTTGTATGTTTGGCAGCCCAAATCTCGCAAAACGCAAAATTACAACCGAGTAAAAGCAAACCAAGTGAGCATAGCCTATTTAGTCTAGGTTGGTAGACGTAGGGATGCAGACACCTTGGATTATATTTCCTGAATGGATGAAGAGGCTTGGACAAAGGGATGTCAATCAAGAATGCTCGTTAGAATATTAGGCCACGCCCAGACTGTCTGACCGGCAGGGGTTTTCAAACTGTTGCTCATTTGTTATAACGCTCAAGTTTACTATCCTGCAAACACTGGCAGCCGTTTAAATTCTCTGGCACATTAATCACTCTAAAGCAGGAAGCAAGGAACTGTACAGGCTCATCTGCTGCTATTTTAATGACTCATGCTTCCATTAATGCTCGAATAAATAAACTGAGTGGGTGGCACCTCTGCATGTTGGCGTCTTAGTCTTCCCAACATCTCTGAACTTGAAATAATAATAAAAAAAAAAAAAGAATAGCTAAAGGTGGAACAAGGATATTTGACTTAATATTGATTTTTTTTTCTTTTTTACTGTTAAAAATATTGGCCTCTGAATACAAGACTGGGTTGAAACTTGAGAGTGTAGCTGCTGTATCAGGTATACCATACCAAAGGATGTGGATTTAATACTACATGAATAAGCATTAAAATAAAGAAAGAACGATATAAAGTCCTACCATGACGGTGCAGTCCTCTGAGCCGCTGGCGATCACCTGATCGTTGTGAGGACACCAGTCGATGTCCAACACTGGCCCTGTGTGTCCACATACCGTCGGGTAGGACTTATCTATACGACCCGTCTACAGTGAGAGAGAGAGAGAGAGAGAGAGAGAACAAAACATTGATTAAGCACAATGCTAAAATCACAACATCCTATTCTTATCTGAAGTTGTTAATATTTACACAAATGTTCAAGTACACACAATTGAGAAGGAAAGATGAGCATTGGGTAGACACCTACTTAAAGAAACAAACTTTTTTTAAATAAAAAAAAATAAAAAATCAGAGTACTTTAAATGGCTTAATCAAGAGAATTAAATGTAGAATAATTTTATTAATACTGGCATATTTTTATATACACTACACACGCACCTAAGCTTCCATTCCAAGGTGTGTTACTACTACTGTTTTTTTTTTTTTTTTTTGGGTCCTAATACAACTCTGACAGAAGGGAAACTCATCCTGCAGCAGTAACGTCTCTTACACAGTACACGCCTTGTTTTGGTCCAGAACAGAGATGACGTTTAAGTTAATCAACAGCCAGAAGTTCTGCCAGCACAAAAATGTCATGGCATCTTTTTATATTTAGATTTTATAGCACTGTGATGGTTAGCTACATTTGCATGCTCCGTGTTTTCATTTTCATCCTCGGTTTCCAGCATTTGAATTACAGATGGCATTCCTGTGCCGTGAGCTCAAGCTCACATTCCTGCACAACTTGTGAACGAGAGCTACGGTGGGGAACGCGTGAGGACCTGCACGTGGCTGAACACAGGACTTTCCTCCAATAACATATACAATGTGTAAAATTACCTATATTGTACCACGGTTATAGAGAAAACGTGTACGATACGCTCACCATTCAAGCGGCTTCATGTACTTTTCATGACAGGATTATTGCTACATGACTGGACACCACTGAGGCTAATAATCTGCGTTTCTGTAGCTACCTAGCAAGGCTTTTCTCCTGACAGTTTAAATGGCGACATGTCCTTAAGAAAAGACTCTGCATGTCTAAAATTACGCTGTAATTACACTTTAGCATTGACTGCTAACTTCCACGAGCTCCGCCATACATAAAAACAAAACACAACACAACTCGTGTCAGAAATCACTGACCACAACAGTGAGCTGTTCATACTAATTATAAAAACGGTGAACACACGACTCCATTAGAACGCAGAAAAAGATCTGGTGGAAAAAAAAAAAAACACCTCACTAATTATAATAGTATGCAGTGTGCATGTTGCTATTGCACTGCTAATCACAAACAAAGAAAATAAAAAAAAACCAAAAAAAACAATGACACGGATTTGTACAGAAAGTATTCAAGGGCTGCCGGGTGTGGAAATGTTTAATTAACAGTGTTCAACAGAGATAACAGTAACCGAGGTGCGGTCTAACCATAATGACGAAGCAATGGCAGTCTACGAATATCCGGGAGCAGCCAAGGAGAAAATTAGCTAAATAAAATGACAATGACAGTCATTTAGTAATTATGTGCAGGCAAAACATATACAATATCTCTGTTGCTTAAATACTGGAATGTAGTCATGATGCAAGTGAGGACATGCCTACTCCCTCACCAGCCTCTCTTTTTACTTTCTCTTCAAGTTAATAAGACAAAAAAAGAAATAAATACATGTAAAAAAAAAAAACGTAGTTTGTCGTGTTACTGAGAAACCGGAAAACGTAAAGTCCACTGCCCGAAAGACTTTTCCGTGTCGGCAAACTAATTGACTGTTCATGTTAAGTGCTGAAACTGGAGACTCCTTTCATAAAGTTGAAATAAACGTCAGCTTACAGAAAGCTTCATGATCATCAATATTTATGTTTTTCTTTGTTTTAAGTAACTCATTTATTATTAGCCATAGAACAAACCCTGAAGACCCTGTGAATGATCTGAATGATTGGTTACTCCAGAAAGTATTCTGTATTAGAAGGAAGACATTAAAATATACCTGTGATTTGAATTCCAGCCGGAACTACTTCCAGAGCTGCTGTTATAGAAAATCAATTCGATTTTAAAATCAGAATTCACCAGCGCATTGGTACAACTTCAAAAAAGTTCTCCTCGTGCTGTTCACTGTATTCATTTCAGATATTGGGACACTTTTTTTTTTTGGCCGTTATTTCATACTAACAAAACTAGCCTCACTCCTTATTTACTCCCTTACTTAATGGCTTTCATAAAATCTACGTAGCTTATAACAAGGCAAGCTCACACACTTTCACTCTCACACACGCTGAAAGGCACTAAATGGAAGGAAGTCTGCGGATCTGCTCCCCAACGGCTGACTTCCAGATGACATCAGTGCCCTCTGGGTGTGCTGGGTCATGACCTTTTAACCTTTAGCCCCACGTGAAACAATGGAGTATGAAAGTGCATGAGCAGGTGATTAGGCATTCGGCAGCTGCAGGAGAGTGTGTGTGTGTGTGTGTGTGTGTGTGTGTGTGTGTGTGTGTGTGTGTGTGTGTGCGCGCTGCTCCTTTGTGGACAGAGGCCACACCTCATGCATAATGACATCACTAGGAGCACGACTAATCCCAGTTCTATATAAAACTAGGAAATACAGCATCACGTGCACACTCTCGCACTCTCACTCTCTCACACACACACACACACACACACCTTAAAATAAAAAGAGGACACTGGCTCTCAGCATCAGAACTGACAAACAGACACAATTCAGCGTGACTGTTAGGAAAATCACTCAGCTGGTGGACCCGAAAAAGGAGAAACAGATCAGCCATCCACAAGGCTCATTCGTACTAAAAACAGGTCAACTAAAATATTAAATACTATTCGGTGAGCTCTCAGACATGATGGATACAAAAATCCTGATCATTTTTCCTTCTGAGGTTTCATGCTTCTGTAAAATTAAAATGAAATGCCCGGGGAATTAAGTTTGGAAATACTTTAGCCTAGAAGAAGTTCTCTGTCCTGACACTGGAGACTCCTTCCTTAAATAAACAGCTCCCTACAGGGAGCTTCCCCATATCAACGATTATACAAAAACGTGCACAATTCAAGTCTCTGTGAGTGAGCGGTTACTACGGAAACGATAACGTATCGGAACGAGAGCATTAATATAAATTGTACATTCAGATAAATGAATCGCACGGATAATAGACATCACCGCCATCCGACATTCCGCTTGTCGAGTTCAGGCGGAGGGCAGGAGGTCGTCACTCGGCAATTTAACGGTCTGAAAACAGGCTTTAAGGCCAAGGCGTGAGGGGAGAAAAACAAACATGACGCCCGCATAGGAGTTCAAGACGAGGACAGCGAGAGGGAAGTAAGATTAAGGACTTACTAGCCACGTTTCTAATTCCCGTTATCTATACACCTACCTATTTGTTACAAGTAGTCAAAAATTAATCACATCATCGCATATATAGACATTATATGGATAAAGTGCAATTTTTTTTTTATAGCTTTTATTTCCATATTTCAAATGCACTGGAAACATTACACGTTCAATTCCAAATCAAAGCATTAGCAAATTTTTTGCAAGTCTGTGTTATTCTTTTACAGGAAGCAAAGAAAAGTCTGTTAAAAAAAAAAAAGGCTGTTTAAAAAAAAAAAAAAAAAAAATAGCAGTGTTGACATTTTTCTCTAAATGTTTTAAAATTAAACTTCACTTTAAATTACTGAACTAATATTTAGTTGCATAGCCATTGTTTTTGATAACTGCTGCGCATCCGCGTTGCATCGAGTCAACCGACTTCTGGCACCTAGATACAGGTATTTCAGCCCAGGATGAACAAGCTACATTCCACAGTTCCTGTGAATTGTTGGGTTTTGCTTCAGAAACTACATTTTTAATGTTACCCCACAAGTTTTCAATGGGCTTGAGGTCAGGGGATTGAGCCGGCTCCATTCCCTTAATCCTTTTCGTCTGGAACCAAGATGTTGCTCGCTTACTCGTATGTTTGGGGTCGTTGTCTTGCTGAAAGACCCATTTCAGGGGCACTTCCTCTTCGGCGTAGGGCAACAGAATCTCTTCAAGTATTTCGATGTATTCAAACTGATAAATAGGCCCAACACCATAGTATGAAAAACATCCGCACACCATAAATTTTTGAACCACCATGCTTCACCATGCAGCTCAGGGCTTGCCTGACGTACTGTCGATGACCACTAGACCCGAAAAGAACAATTTTACTCTCATCAGCCATTTCTCTTTGGGCCAGTCGATGTGCTCCTTGGCAAATTTGAACCGATTCGGCACATGCCGTTTTTTTTTCAACAATAAGCTTTACAGGGGTTTCTTGCTGTTAGCTTAGCTTCACTCGAACGTCTTCTGACTCTTACAGTACTTACAGGTAATTTTAAATCATCTTTGATCTTTCTGGAGGGGATGATTGGCTGAATCTTTGCCATTCTGACTATTCTTCGAGACCGTTTTAACAGTAGTTGCTCGTTTTCTTCCGCGTGTTTCAGGTTTTTGTTGCCATTTTAAAGCATTTGAGGTCATTTTAGCCGAGTATCCTATAATTTGCTGCACTTCTTTATACGTTTTCGCCTCTCCAGTCAATTTTTTAAATCAAATTACGTTGTTCCTCTGAACAATGTCTGGAACGGCCCATTTTACTTAGCAAATCAGAAAGAAATATATTTTATGACAATGTGTGAAACCTTCAATGTGTGCTTCCCTTCTTCCTTAATAAAGGACAATGAATGATACCCGTTTTTTTCACAGAATGAGCGAATTATCTAATTAAACTCCACACTGCTATTATTTCGAACACGCCCCTTTCAATGAATCAGTCAATTGCTCACAACAAGCAGTGTGTTCATCAGGTTACTGATGTTGTACTGCTATTTGTTTTAACACACCTGTAACTGCAGACAAAAGTAATAAATGCAGACAAAACAAATAAATGCAGCTCCTGTTTACAGAGAAAGCACAAAACCCTCTGTCCTGAACACTATCCTGTGCTTGAAATGTTCAAGTTACAGCTTTACACTTTAGTGCTGACACTGGAGACTCCTTCCAAAATGCTAAATAAACTTCACCACATCAACCATTACACATTTTCAAAATCCGTTTATACGAGCATCTGCTGTTGTTACGGCGGAAATAATAACCAATTAGAGCATTGATATAAACCTGTGGCTTGCCTTGCAGCTGGAACTACTAGCGTATAAAAAAAAAAATAATCAACACCTTCTGGCCAATCAGAGTTGAGAATTCAATGTCGCTGTGGTACATCATAGTATATTTTTTATAAAGTTGCCTCTGACACACACGTAGATCACAGAACACTTTTAAACAGCTTGAGTACTGGGATGGTCTTTATGCGACTGCGTTAAACTGGTTTTCTACCTATTTAACTGTCTAGATGAACATCAGACAAGGCTCTGGACTTTTATTTTCTTTGTATTCATTGCCGTAGGGTCAGATTGTTAAGAACCAATAGAAGAATTAATTTTCCTAGCTATGCCGATGATACACAGTTATCCATATCTGCACGCCGATGATGTAACTAATGTCGATGAGCTGGTAACCTGCCTGCCCAGCACTGTTCGCTGGATGAATACCAAATTTTAATACTTCTTCGTTGGTAGTGAAGCAAAGAGAAAAAGATATAAAACAGACGTGGAAATCTCTCTCTACAGACAAAACTGAAATTAGAAATCCTGGTGTAATTCTAGACTCGGATTCATCATTTAAACCACACATTAATAACATTACTAAACCTATATTCTCTCATCTAAGGCATACAGCATGACTGAGGCCCTATCTCCAGTTACAAGATGCCAAGAAATTGATCCATTTGAACCGATTTGTTTTTTTTCCCCCCCTTGTCTTGACTAATGTAATGCACTGCTCACAAGAATTTCTACTACTACAACCATTACTAGAACTTGCACAAAATGCAGCAGAGAGAATATTACCACGTCATGTGTCTGTTTCAGACACAGAGCATGAACACCACCACCGCATGCCCTGTTCCGTGCCCTGAATGTTTGTGGGATGCTGCTTTGGAGTCCGCCATAGAGCATTTTGTGTACAAATGAGCCTCCGCACAGAGGCTAGTGAACTTTTATCACGGTTCAGTGTGTTACACTGCAAATATCCTGTTCTTGGCATGTGTGTGTGTGCTGAGCCAGAGGCCATTTAGTCTACAGCTGGACCTAAAACCAACCAATTAGCTGCTCCAAGACTGATAAGAAAGGCAGACAGGCAAGGTAGATAGACAGACAGACAGAGAGGGAGGGAGAGAGAGATTTCTTTTGATAAATCATGGCTGCTTATTCCTTGCTCCATATTTGATTCATACATTCAAACTATATAACCAAAATCTATGCGTGCACACGTGAGCACGCACACACACACACACACACACACACACACACACACACACACACACACACACACACACACGGTTGAATGAGGGCAGAATAAATAATGTTCATTTCGTCTCCCATTGACCTGCATGGAGAGTGGGCAGAGCTCCAGCCAGATACAGTGAAACACTTGACTCGAAAAAATGAGGGAGAAAAAAAAAAAAAAAAAAAAAAAAAAAAAAAAAAAAAAAAAAAAAACCCGAACTGCGCCCTGTCAGAGGACCTGAGGGCTCTGATTGGTCGACTGCCCTGAAGCCCAGCCAATGGGGAAGCAGCAGGAAGCCGGGCTGGAAGAGTGACAGGCAGGGAGCCGAGCATGACCATATATGGTAAAATCTGCAGTCGGTGGCCTCCAGAGCGCAAAAGGAGGAAGAGGCTGCTGGAATACAGATTGGGAATGAGAATGACACGTGCAGTCACTCACACTCACACACACACACACACACACACACACACACACACACACACACACTAATATGAAGCAAAACGTAGCTTTTTTCCTTCTGCTTCAATTTCCAATTTAGCACCAACAGAGCCGCCATTTCATTAACTAATTATGCAGTTCATAAATGTAACTCACACACACACACACACACACACATACACACACACACACACACACAGGTGAGACTGCTTTGTGATATTTGCCCTTTGGCAAAAATATTCGTCAGGATTTGTTATGAGCCACAGGCACATTTTATGCACGCACACGCGCACACACACACACAGTTCCTATATGTACATGTCACCTAAAGCAGACTTAAAACAGGATATATGAAGAACTACACATTGACCAAACCGGAGTGTCACTTCCTCTCCCTCCGTCTTCCTCTTATCCCTCTCTTCCTCTTTCCATCTTGCTCTTCCTCCCTGCTGGTTTAGCAGGAAGAGCCGAGGCCATAACACTGACCTTACACACTACAAAACCGCAACGAAATGTGATTACCGAAAAGCATTTCATACGGATTCGGGAAGGTGATGGGACTTGATTATCGGCGCAAAATTAGCAGGTGATGCTGAGCTTCATTTCATTGTGTGTGTGTGTGTGTGTGTGTGTGTGGTGGGGGGGGGGGGGGGGGGGGGGGGGGGGGGGGGGGGGGGGGGGGGGGGGGGGGGGGGGGTCAACATAGTGTTGAGACAGAGGATGTGTGAAGCGTTTTCTCTCACCGCTTCATTCATGGTCTGAATGGACAGCAGGAATGCGAGAGCGGAGGACGGAGGAGGGGAAAGAGTGGAGGATCTCCTGCCGTTTCCTTCATATGATAATGAGAGAATAGAGCACGCTCGAGCAGGAGGACGCAGAGAGAAAGAGAGACAGAAAGGACGGGTAGAGCAGGTGAGGCCAGCTCCAGTCCAGCACCGTTTGGTGATTTCTTCACTTTAACACACACACACTAGGGACACAGTGTGTAGAAAAGCAGGAAGGATAATCAGAGCTGAGTCATGCCAGTCAGCCTCCTACACACAGAGGAAAAAACACACACACACACACACACACACACACACACACACACACACACACACACACACACACACACACCAATATCCCCCCCTAGAAAGCCACCGTCTGCTCTGCCTGTGCTGCTGAAGGTTGAAAGGTGACTACAGGCAGAAATTACACACTGGACATGACGTCTAGGAGACGAACCAATAAGCTTTTGTCCAGCTAGAGTTGCATTAAAGACTAAAACCATGCGACGTGAACAATAATCCATGCTGGGAGTCATCCAAGATCTACCACGCCTGTTCAGCAGTAGGGTTGGGCGAATATGACAATATAATATTGATGATATCATGATCATTTCAAAAAATATATACATCTTTAAAAAAAATTCAATATAGTTTTAAAAAAAAAATAATTCAATCTTTACATCTTAAAACGTATTGTATGATCTTTAATCGCTTAAAATCTTTGATATCTTTAAAAAATTAATTTAAAACTGATTTTAAAAAAAAAAGGACACTTTTTCAAAAAGATATTACGGGTATTGAAAAATGTTTTAAAATTTTAAAACATTTAAAATAAATAAATAAATAAATAAATAAATAAATAAATAAGAGGCTGGAGAGGGTACGGCTGCTTATAGCTGCTATAACATAAGTGATAAGTGATCTAAATTATAAATGCATTAAACGTATTTGTTGTTATTTAATAAATAAATGTAATCTTTTTCAAATTGCTGTGGTATAATAGGAATAAAACACCTGTTATTGGAAGAAGAATCAGGGTGGTGAGTCGGTGTAGCCGCATCATACCTCCATATCTTTGATTACTTTCCTATAAACAGCATGCTCCCAAGTGTTTTACCCCTTACATATAAACACCCTTAAAAGGTCCTTCTTCCAGTACCTTCCTTACTTCATCTATGCTCTACAGTAGCTGGCTGATGTCTGAGTGTTATTTTTATAAGCTAGGTATAAGTGAGCTTCATGGTGACTTGCACAGTTTGAGAAAATCTGCACAGTCGGCCAAAACCTAACCAGCCTACTGGGAAAAGCGAAGCGTTCTTTAAGAGTAAAGAAGATTTTATTCTGCCCTTCTCATTTGTGGAAAGTCTAAAACAAGGATGTGATCATTTATACATATAATTTAGACACGTTAAAGCAGAAGCTGGGAATGAATATGGCTTACAGCAGCAGGACTCCTAGTGAGAGACGCCGAGTGTGAATGCGTGAGCTGGAGAACAGAACAGAAGCTGTAGACAAAGGCCTGGGACACACATGTGGGAACAAAAGATTCACCAGAAAGACTAGTGAGAGCAGGACGGAAGGGCCAGATGGGCTCCAGACAGATGCACACGCGCGCGCGCGCACACACACACACACACACACACACACACACACACACACACACACACACACACACACACAGAATGTGTGTGTGCACAAGTGTGGGTGTGTGTGTGTCAGAATTTAGAATTGAGAAGATGAGCATTGGGCACGAACCCATGCACTCTCACAAAAGCTTCTCATTCCTCAAAGTCTGAGAGTTCAAACAAGATATAACGAGCCCACTCATTTTTGCATGTCACGCCACCATACGCACAAAAAAAAAACAGAATGTTAAGATCAGAAAGTAAAACTACAAAGCTACAACCATGCAGCTTCTCCTTCCAAAAAAAAAAAAAAAAAAAAAAACCTTCATGCCATATTGATGAGGCCTTTTTAGTCCTGTCTTCATTACAACAGTCTGATTAACTGACTTGTTCTTGAGGGGATAGACAGACACACACACACACACACACGGCAGATTCAGAAAGTTCAACAAACGACCTGCGGTTCACGTTTTTTTTGGTGCCGAATTCATCTAGAAACCAGCACGAGAGCTTGCAGAAAGAGAGAACACACACCCACCTGTCAGAATATGGAGCCGCGCTGATGAAAACATTAGTCACCGACTCCACTTTCAATCATGACACAAAGCAAACACACTGAACACACCCAAGCTGTAAGACAAGACTGACAGCCTACATATTGGCATGTACACACCATCCAGTATAATGCAACTAGTTAAGTTTGACAAAACAAGCAAATTAGGGTTTTTAAGCATTTAAGGCGTTAATGACAGGCCTATGTCTTCAGTGTCATGGCTGTTTCCCCAGTATCCTCTGATCGCTGGCCACAGTTTTGACGCTTTGCAGTAAATTGAAACTCCGTCACCATCAGCGACAGCTGTGCGGCTAAACCGAATGGCCTCTCAGGGTCAAAACAATTCTCCTTCAGCGCGTCCCCATCTATCTTAAAATGTGAGTTTAGCTCTTTTTTTTTTTTTTTTCTTTTTTTTTAAAATCTCCAGCACAAAATTTATTAAAATCACTTCACGAATAAAGACCTTACTTTCCGTACTCTGGAAAAGCTCTTAAAACTCAAGCTAACCTGCCACATGGCAGTGACACTTAACTGGACAAAGAAGATAATATGCTTCCACGTTGACTTTTATTTCATGGACGTTTACTGAGACAGCATCCAAATTCCTAGCTGTGAACCGAGTGCTCTATTTCTTTGTCGTACTAACATCAAGAGAGAGAGAGAGAAAAAAAAAAAAGCGAGACCGCTGAAAGAACGACTGTTTATAGCTGCTATGACGTAAGTGATAACGTTACTTAACTAAGTTGGCTAATTGATGTGGTCCGAGAGGAATAAAACATTTTACGACATGCTGTTATTGGAAGATAATCAACGTCGGGGTGCTAATAGTAACGCTGCTTCATCACACCACCCCATCGTGGATTATTTAACTGCACAAGTGTTTAATTCCTTACTTACAGCTCACATTTAGTTGCAAATCAACAGTAATTTTTTTTCCTAATTGATTCATTTCACATAAACCTACCATTGATTCATTGATTTTAATAAAGATTTTTCTTTTTTTTGCCAAATCAGCCATATGACGACTAGCTAGAGATGTTGCCATGGCAACAAAATGACGACACGATCAGTTCTTCACTTCACGCCAGCTGCGTTTTTTTTTTTTAAAACGTTACACCTGAACTCGCCTCTGTTGCACTGAAATAAGAGCGGCTCTCGTCGTACAAGCCCAGTAACACAGGAAAATAAGGTCATCTTTGAACTAGCAGTCTTCAAACCACTTCAATACATGCTTATTGAGCCTTTTAAATAGATCTGTAAACATCCAGGTCCCTCAGAGGCAAAGTGGCGTTATTGAAACTCGATCCGAGAACAGTTTATTTCTAACTGTAAGAGGAGCCGCGAGTGCCAACAACAATATGGGTATAATGTTTACACCACAAAAGCGTAAAGGCCACAGTAAAATCAGGTGCGGCCGTAAGCAAATCCTGCGTCTTTATAAAGCTGGACAGATTTGCCCACTCTTCTAAAAGGTCAGACACAGGCCGAGGTAGAGACAACAGAAGGTCACTGGGGTTTAAGGGGCCAGGAAAATTAAGCTCTGGGGTTAAAGGATCCCTGATGATGTCAGTGGCCCTTCGCTCGTATTGCACAGCAGACCGGTTTGTCTTGCTGGTGAACAGGACATGTGATCCGCTTACATCACAGGGTGACAGACGTCACACAATCCCTCTGCTGAGGCAGAGAAAAATGTCAATACAGCGGCACTCTGGATATGACCAGAGGTCGATGAATGCGATCAAGAAAGGATAATGTTTCCGCCAACAAGGGACAGGAAAAAAAAAAAAAAAAAAAAAAAAAAAAAAAAAAAAAAAAAAAAAAAAAAAAAAAAAAAAAAAAAAAAAAAAAAAAAAAAAAAAAAAAAAAAAAAAAAAAAAAAAAAAAAAAAAAAAAAAAAAAAAAAAAAAAAAAAAAAAA
>CM040998.1:3390874-3417708 GCA_022985145.1 Pangasius djambal
TGGGATCCAATCAGATTGCAGCTCAAGTGGCAAGTGAAGCGGCAAGAAAAACAAACATGGAGGACTGCGTGCCAGCAGGAGTCCCCATGAAATAGCTTCAGAGCCATGATTTGATTCTGCATGCTGATGTATTTCCTTTTGAAACAGGAAGTCAGAGTGAAGGCGTGTTTGACTGAATTGCATAACAACCAATAGCGGCAACCAACACCAAAAACAACAAGATGCTGAGTGTTTCTGGAGTTATGCCATACATGTTTGTGCTGAGGTTGACTCTCAGAAGCGCTGATGGTGATGGCAAGACGCAAGGTTGGCATCTAACATTATGATATTACTTACGTTTACTGACGGAGCTGCCCAGACGGTGTATGAAGATGAACTGTGCTTCTGAGTTACTGACGCTGCGACACTGATCAGCCCCAAGATGGTAAAACACTCCTCTGTAAATTGGCTGTCACGTAGCCACCAACTCGCACAAATTCCACCCTCTTCAAAAAATAAATAAATAATACACATCAACCACCTTTTCCTCAACCAAGGGATTGCTGGAAAGGGGAATAGTGCATGTTAAGACGCACATCCAAAACACAGCAACAATGCTGGCTGCTAAAATGCTGCTACTGTAGAACAAGACATCTGCCTCCAGGGTGAGACATTTCTATTCCAAAGAGCATTTAATTGGACAAATACAATACTAGTACAGGATGCACAGTCAATAACCTTTAATCAGTTCCCCAAAAGTGATGAACTATAAAATAATTTTTTTTTTTTTTTTTTTTTTTAAAAACCCAAAACTCTCCAAAACTATTTTTTTCCTAGACATCATATTGGTGTCCATAACACTATGGGACATGCACAAAAAGCTCTGAAACACATTATTTTGATTTCAGAAGCATTTTAAAGACTTAAAGATCTTAAAATCCATGACCAAGGATTGTAGATAATGTAAAGATAATGTAATCAGATTCTTTTTTTTATTATTATTATTATTATTATTATTATTATTATTATTATTATTATTAATACTCCTGCTGATGCTCCTATTGAGGTAGACTGGCTTTACTGACATATATACAATATACAATACACTTAAAAAAAAAAAAAAAAAAAAAAAAACCAACTCTCAATTCTGAAGTGAGACCTGATAGAAGCCACTGTGCACTGCGACAAATTAGCATGAATGTTTGTCTTTTGTTCATCAGATCATAATGCACATCGTGATTTCCTTCCCCAGGCTTTACCTTTTGAAGAGGCAGAACCATAAACGCTCCGCCACCGCTGGCCTCCACGATGAGAGCGACAAATTTGGGGTTGACGGCGCAGAAAGCGCTGTCCCACGTCACCCGAGACACCCTGATGTCATCGTAGCACTGGTCGTTCTTCACCGCCTGGCCGAACACATGCCGGAACTTACTCTGCCGCACCACCCGTCTCATATCTGCAGAGGGGGAGTGAGAGATTAGCTTTAAGATCGGGTAGAAAGCAGAGAAATAATGGAAATGGTGGGAAATACCCAAAAGTTTTCACTGCCAGATCTCAAGCTAAAATCCTGACTGGGCCCCGAGACAGAATAAATGGACCGTGTCTCTTGTAGGAAAGCATGGGGTTCCTCTCTCCCTCGCCAATTAGTAAGGTGTTAACCAATCAGGGGCATCTTTTAGGTCATGTGTACAGATGAGGATAGCTACTGCTGTCCTCCAATTGTGTTCTGTTGCTTAGCACTGGATAGCTTTGCAGGTTTTCGAAGGAAAATGCCTGCACATCTGTAGCGAAGCAACTAAACACACTTGGAGGAGAGCAGTAACTATAGTCATCTGTACCCCCATGAATGGTGGTAGGTGTGTGAAATGGCTAATGGGCCTGTCTACTAGACATTCATGGAATCCCAGAATCCACAAGAATACACAGCTTCCAAACAATTACACAGCACATATACTGATCCACATGAAGACGTCTAACGTGGTTTAGGACACACTATCAATGAACATGCCTTTACCATTGCAGGATAATGAGCAGTGCGCTCTCATTTACTTAAAAATTCTGCACTCTATATCATTGTATCATACACTGCTTATGAATGCCTAACAGAGAAAACAAGTTTAGTGGAATTTCAAACATATTCTGGACCAGAAGAACCACAGCTCTATGACCAGCCCTCGCCTATACAGAGCACATTTCATTCCAGTGAATCACACAAGGATAGAGGCGTGTTAAAGGCGACTACACATGCTGGCTTCTCAAGTGAAACTGTTCTGCATCCAGATGCTCTCCTGGACCTCATGACAACTGTGACTCATCAAGATCATCAACCATTCGGTACACCAAAGTAATTTTTATTTACACATTTGAGCGAGTGTGAATTCACACCATACACTGGGGAAACAGGTCTGTCAAGTGATATGGGGCATTTTCAGCCAAGGATATTCATTATATAACGGAGCATCCATCCAAAGTACCATGTATGCAGCTTTTTTTTTTTTTTAACCAACAGAAATATAGTACAAATCTGTTAAACCATGAAGATGGAGCAACTGAGCAGTTGAAGGTTAAGGGGCTTGCTCAAGGACCCAACAGCAGAAGCTTGGCAGTGGTAGGATTTGAACTCACGATCTTCCAGTCACCAGCCCAATGTCTTACATTATGACTAAATTAACTTGATAAAAACTACCAAAACTAAAACCAAATCCTGCAAAGTGATGTTCAACTAGGCCTGCCCGAGGCAAGGCAAAGGGAGCAAGAAAATCTCAGCTTAGAAGTAAAATTAAATCTAGCATGGGTACACACGGAAAAGAACACCCTAGGGTCTGGACACACTGTCTCACCCAGTGGACACTAGCACTTCCCTGGTGTGAAAAAATGTCAGACATAAGCCTATCATTTCATTCTAGCAAATCACAACTGCACAGGCTTGACCCAAGGCCAGACATGAATGACTCACACAGTCTTTTTCTGCTACTTCAGATAAATAGTATCATCTCATATTTATACGGGATCGAAGTGAATCTGCTTTATTTGACCATAGTTGGTCCCAGACAAAAATGAGGATATGGACTCCACTGGGCTCCATTCACTGCTGCAAAGGGGAGGGGGAAGGGAGACACCAATACAGGAAGTGGTTCCTGCTGCCGGGTGTGGTGGCCAATGTGACTCAGGCAGATAATGTGGACTTTGTCTCCCGATAAAACCTTCACATGCTGTCACATGCCAAGCTGCTGCCTCTGCCGCTCCCGTCTCACTTCGGCAATTTACTGTGTACTGAGCGAGTCTCTAGGTCATTATGTACCAAAAAACAGGGAAACATACCAGATGCAGTTCTTATTCCAGATCTTAGTGCATGGATCCAGAACTCAGAAGTACCTCTAAAACCAATTTTAATTCCCAAGATAAGACCTGGCGCGTGAAAGATACTTCAGGAGGTACTCCTATCTTGATTTCAGAATCTAGGAAATCCCAAACTAGTCACTAGGTCACTAGTCTGTGACCTACCAACCAATGTGGTTAATCCCATGTGAAATGTAGTCTACTATAAAAGATGTACAAGCCATTATTTCAAGCCACATATAGGGAGTAGGGAGGATTGAATTCAGCATCAAATCACTTTTTCACTAAGGTTGAACTGCGCTACACTGCATCACACTGCACCACTTCACTTAGGCACTCTTGGACCCGTTGTTTTGGTCCACATCTGAGTGCGATTACCGGGGTCACACCTGCCTGAAGTACCACAACAAGACAGAAAACATACCAGAGTTCCACCTTAATTCTAAATCCAAGGCAAAATAGGAATAATATGCTAGTTGATGCTAGTACACCAACTAATGTTAAGCTGCACAACTGGCTATAGAGAAAGTATAACATTAGAAAAGAAGACGACAGCTAATGGTGGAAAAATGGGGAATAAACAACTCGGGGGACTGGTATCATAGTAAAGTAATCAGTGACTGGGTGGTGTGATGTAGCCTGACACGAAGCTGGTTAGAGTAATATGCAAACAATTGCAATTTTTTATTTATTAAAGAATGGCGCGTAATACTTTTTAATCGATTTATAACTACATTTAATGTTGTGGAAAGTCCATTAAAAAAACTAACATTATAGCAGCTAGAAACACACGTTCCCTCACCAGGCTCTATTTTGATCCCTCCCTTGAAGTTAATAAGCCCAAAAATGGAGCCTGTCACGTTACCGAGAAACCACAGAGTTATTACAGAAACGATAAAATATGAGAACAAAGCACATTAATAATCAACATGTGATTTGCCATGCAGTTGAAACTACTGTCAGAGCTGCTGTTGTAGAAAATTAATCAACACCTTCTGCACGATCAGAATCGAGAATTCAACAGTGCTGTGGTATAAAACGAGGTAAGTCACTTTTAGGGGATTCTCCAGACAGGTATAGAAGAGTCAAGCAGTAATAGCTGTTGTTCTTTTTGATATCCTAACTGTAATCACCATGGTTACACAGCAGATAAGATTTCAGAGTTATCACGTTTCTAGAACGTGGCCCCAGAGGCAATCGAAAATAAACAAGCAACAGGTACAAGGGAATGGGTTTTTCTTCATTACCACTGAAGTTTAATCTCTAAAACAATCAATGGTTTATTAAAGGAAAACACACATAAGCCAAGCACACAGTGGAGACCTTATTCTAACCTTTAGTTTCGTGCTTCTCAAGTCTCCACTGCAGGCCTGCCACAAGGGCCTTACTGTAAAAGCTCTCCTTTAATAAAAGGTCGCTCTTAGTGGCTCAGTCAGCAGGTCTGGATACCACATGCACTCCGAGCAAATGAAAGGAGTGTCGCTTCCCATTTCTGACCTTTTTCAGAGCCTTGTTTCCTCTTGACTGATCCCATTAAAAGATAGCTACATGACAAACCCCCCCCCCCCAAAAAAAAAGCAGAACATGACAAGAGGAACTTGGAGAATCACAGAAACGTGACAAATCAGAGAGAAGTTCAGGTCTGGCAACATGACCATTTTTAGACAGGATTCACTGTTTTCAATTTTACACCTGTTTCCTTTTTTAATTCAGCTCATAAAATAATGCTGAGTACAAGGACAAGCTAGTGACGATCCACACCTGTGGGGTAGAACCCAAAAAATAAAATCACAAGAAAGAAATATGTTGGGTACTTGCTTAAGGATTGGAGGGAGGAAAAAACACTTAAGGGTGTGATCTTGTTCAGTCTTGCCAGACTTATAACCAAGAAAAGCCCATCAATCCATTGCATGGCACTCTTTCGTGAACATATACAGAGGCACAATCATGAGCTTTAGGGCCTCGAAGAAAAGAATCTGAGCGGCATAATTCAAAATTTCCTGAGCAGGTGCTACAACACACCGACAGCACAATTTAGAAAGAAGATCAATCACAGTATCCTTAACCGAAACTACTTTCCAGCAGACATCTCAAAAGTGCTCAGTTAAAGCAAATAGTTGGTCTCATAGCCTCACACCACCATGCTAATGCTAAAACAATAGAACGGCCTGGGTTGTGTGCTGAACTTGCACATTTCAGAACTCTAGTTAGGGAAGTCTGAAGGGAGGAAGTCTACGAGTGGCCAAATCCCACAATGCATAAGACGTGGGGAGGGAAAAAAAAAAAAGGCTCTAAAGGTCACCTCATTTCCATACTAATCGAGCAATAATGGTGCTTTCAAAGACTTGCTGTATTTAATCTGCTGACTGTCAGACTGTGACATAGCTAAGTATGTTCTTAAAAAAAAAAAAAAAGAAAGTAAATTACTAAACAGTCTTACAAGCCACATCACTGAAGACCTCCCTACTGAAGACCTCCAGTTTCAGTCAAAAAGCCTCTTCCTGTGGAACCATCAACCATGTTTACTCAACGATTCCAAACAAAAACTCACTAAGTAAAGAATAAAAACACATTTATTCTGTTTACGGTTACGTTAAATGTTCTGCAACATTCATGTAACAAGTCTGTTTCTGTTATAACTTACTATATAACATAAGGAAGCAGTCCTTCCCTCACAGGCCTCGCTTTCGTGTCTTCTTAACTTCAAAAGGGAAAAAAAAAAAAAAAATCTTGTTGCTGAGAAACCACAACCTCCTCCGTCCTGAAGTCTTTCTCTTGCTGGAAAACTTAAACAGTTTCCCCTCTGACTGTTACCAAGCGCAGACATAGGAGACTCGTTCCAAAAATGTTAAGCAAACGTCTCCTCATAGAAAACTTCACCACGTTAACAATTACACACAATTTTAAATCCATTTTTGTGAACCTTCTGCCATACTATTCCCTGCACAAGTTGTTATTAATGTGTGAAAAGTTCCCTTACAGTGTCAAATATCTATTTTTTCCTGTTGGGAACCAAGCCACACGGAAGTATGTATACACAGTAGTGCAGCCAATCAGACCGCAGAACCTTGATTCTGAAGCGTATGGCCAGACAAGTGTACAAAGGGCTTTGTGCTACTAATTGGAAGGTTGTGAGTTCTGCCACATAGTCACTGTCGGGGGACTTGACTAAGGCATCATCTACTCAGTTCACCTGGAAGCCACTTTTGATTAAAAAAAATTTAAAAATAAAAATAAACTGTCAGCCAAATGACTTAACATAAATGAAAATATCAGGCGCTTAAGAGAGCATCAGAGGCTGAAACTAGTTTAAACGTGACCATTTAAAGGAGGGCATTAAAACACCACCCTTGCACTTAAGCAGTGCCGTTTCAGCTAATTTACGCAACTCGGTTCAGCGTGGAGGAAACTCCCTATAGCTAACAACATGGAGTGCGTTACAGAAGTGGTACAAAGCCTTCTCCATAAAGGCGATCAGTGACCCATTTACAAAACTGGCCTATCCTGTGTCTTCATTCAGGTACTATGCAGTGGCAATAATAGGGTGTGTAAAGATGCTGAAGAACTGAAGGTCAAATGCTTTCACAGTAACAGGAAGGTGCAAGCTGCAGTTAACAGTCACGCACGGATTGCCAGAAAGTCTTTGCAAAACTGGAACTCACACTGCTTCTTACAGGAATGGGGAAGAGAGATGATTTCTGAATTTAGATCGGGTTACTGACAGAGTTTGTTCACATGGCTGCTCTTAGAAGCAGACACCAAGCTCCCATGTTACTTTTCTGGCTCAACATCAGCCACAACATCATTCTTGGCAGCCGTACGTCCGATAAGGTAGGGAGACGGAACGTGAAAGAGAGACCTAAGGACATCCACTCTGACGGAGATGCGCTTTCATGCCCGGTTGAGTGCAGACATGCAGACTGGACTGAGGTCAGGCCTGATCGCAGGTCAGTGTGTGCACTGGCAGCGGCTGACTCACCGGAGCCTCACGTTCGGAGCGTGGAGCAGAACAGCCATGCCAAGACACACACATGGAACTTCAGCCAGTGTTTACTAACACTCTGACGCTGCTTAGCAACGTCCACCCAATCTCCCAGCAGGCATTGCTTATGAAAAAAAAAAATAATAGTGGTGAGTTTGACCTTTTATGTGCAAAAACGCTCTGAGGAGACACTGCTTTTTAGAACTGAAGGGGTTTTCTTTAGAAGAAAAATGCTGTTAGTGGATTTTTTTGTTAGAGGGACGGCAGCCCGTGGGATGAAAGATAATAGGGCAAGATAATAATAATAATAATAATAATAATAATAATAAAAAGAGGGACATAAATTACACTCATTCAGCTCAAGATATGAGTGTATACAAAATATGCCACAAAATGAATCACCTCTTAGACACATGAACCAATATCTTTGCTATAGCAACAATTTTCTAAAGTTATTGAAAGTTACCTACCTACCACTGTGTTAATGGATAAAAAATATCTCCCAAAAACAGCCTTAAAACACAGACTATGTTGCTTCACCAGACAAAGGCAGTATGGAAACTTCTGCAAGACGAGCAATTGAGTCACTTACGTAACCCAAGGTCTCATAAAAATAAACCCCACAATGCAATCCAACCACATAATCCTGTCATAACCACAGGCTACAAGGCCGTGCATTGTAGCTGCTTCATACACTGAGGAATTACGATGAGGAATTTCGTGCAGCCAGACGCTGAACGGTAAGTAAATGGGCTTTAAAAAGGTAACAATGAAGACCTTACAGAGAAGCGGCACAAAAAGCATAACTGCATGGATCTCGTGCCAAACCACACAATATCAGTTCCCAACCGGATGACTGTGCACCAATCGAAATCCTCACTTAGGCACTGGTGAGACTGCTGAAAAGTATGGACTGGGTTAAAAATATATGTCCAATGAAAGGGATTTTCTCTTGCACAGGCACATGTACTAATATTAGAGCAAAGCAGGCCAGTACCCAGCCGACCTTTGGTCTGCTAGATTTATTTGATGGGATTTGACTGGCAATAGACAGCAAATATTTCACAAAGGATGTAATATTTGGGCTGGGTGAGAGCGGATATCGTCCGGTGTCAGAACTTCTCTAAGTATATACACGAAATGTTACGCACAGTACTGTTAAAGTACACTAAGTGTACATTAACAATTTTCTTTTCCTCCACTTTTGTCCCTCAGCAATTACGTTGATTTTTTTAAAAAGTAGAAATAAAACATTCCAAATTTACGATTCTAACCCTAACCACTCAAACAGGTTTGAAAGCCAATACGTTTTCACGTAGACTACTTTGATGTTTTTCACAAACCTACTGACACTTTGGAATTCTGACATAGAAGCACATCCCTCAACCTTATACAATTTATTTCAATAATCTGGTGTAAATGAGTTTCATATATTCAACAGCATGTGCTGTTATCACCTCGAAGATGACTTTTGCTATGCAGTACATCCCAAAGTGGTTTATTCCTCTTATAACTCAGCAAGTTGGTAATTACAATAATTTATTAAAGAATGACGTCATACTTTTTATCAGCGTTTAGCAACTGATATTTAATGTCATGGAACGTTCACGAAACAAGTTCGTTTCTGTTATCACTCACGCTATAACAGCTATGAAACCACTTCAGTCCTCTGTCCTGGAGACTTTCCCCAAGTCAGAAAACTTCACCATATCCATCATATCCAATCCATGCATATGGAGCATCCACCGTACAAGTCCATGTGCAAGCTGTTACTATAGACGTGATAACGTATTTCATCAAGCACATTCATGTAAACCTGGTCTGACTGTAGTCACGGCCGCAAATCAGAATCACTAACTAACTTTAAATTTCCAAAATAATTCTTATGATTTCAAGGTCTTGATATTGTGATGTATATTGATGTATTGTGATATGACATTCTTGCCAATTAGCCCACCAATATTTAACTTACAAAAGTATTGCTAAATGTATTCTTCACTGAAAATGAATGAAAAACTGATTTTTACTTAACGACCAGGTTACCTGTGAAACGTGGCACTACATGCAGTTCGTTCATTTAGTCCTGATTTCAAAGCAAGTTACCTCAGACATCTCACACCTCTAAATGCTAATAAATGTTCAAATAGCTGCTTAAATTTGGAAACTTAACTGGAAAAGCATCTTTAGTGTGTTCGAGATTGCACGTCTTGACTTCTGTGAGAAATTACACTGTTCCCTCTCTCTGGGTCTTGTGTCACCTAATGAGTAAATAGTATTTGCTACTTGTCCCCTGATAGGCATTTACTATGGCTTTCATAGCAGAGCATGAGTGCTGCAATAACTTTTTAATCAACGCCTGACAAAAACACGAGGCAA
The DNA here is from genome assembly GCA_022985145.1 of Pangasius djambal. NCBI lineage: Eukaryota > Metazoa > Chordata > Actinopteri > Siluriformes > Pangasiidae > Pangasius > Pangasius djambal. The sequence continues at coordinate 3,400,551 of CM040998.1, forward strand.
TGAAATCATCGCTAAAAGTCAAAATGGATGAAGCTTCTGCTGACCCGGGGGCTGTTTAACAGGCTATAGGTTCAGTCTGACCACATCTCCAAATTAGGGATGGTTTATTAGCTTCCTGTTTCCTGTAGTGCTCTCAGCTCATAAGGCAGCTCTCTGGTTAAAGGGCTTTATTGTGTTCCAAAACCACGCAGACACTTTCCATAGACGAACCATACAGATATTTTAGAGTTGTACTTTACAGACCCTGGATGCTAAAGCATGAAATCCCTCACCGCCGCCAAAATGCCACGGGATGGTTTTATGTGGAAAGTTTTAAGAGGAACAATAGGGCAAGTGGCTCAAACCTGTTCTACAGCTAAAACTATTAAAATATAAAGTAAAGCTCTTTACAACAATACATTTGAAAACAATGTCTCCCTCAACAATAGTGAACTGTTGTTAATATAAACAAACCAGGATTAAACACGTTCATCTGGTTAAGCGAGACCGTGACAGGGAAAAAAAAAAAAAAAAAGAGGGCCAGTCTAACATGCATGATCTGACCCAAACTGGACCATATGAATCAACCCCATATTGTATAAATTAGCAAGGCGGGATCACCAGAAACACCAAACAACATTCCCTTCCCATGTTTCCCCAGCACTTGTTTGGCTAAGATAAGGGGCTTTCAAGGGAGAAGTCAGAAGAGCAGCATAGTGCCTCACAGACGACCCACCAAGACATTACCTAACAAGAGAACTACAATCTTAAGGACAAGACATGTAAACACATGTAGTGGCCACAAAATGAAGGACAAAAAGGAAGGATAAACCTTGGTTAGAGGCCTTAGATGACACCATGGGATATGTATTTTCCTGGAAAAATTCAAGTAAGCCAAGGGTAATTATAGGGTGAACTGATGTCTGACTTTTTCCCCCATCTACCTGCCATTATTTTTCTACCACCACGAATTATCAAAAACAAACTGTTATGGTAAGGTTGTGTTAAATGGTTTTTCCTGGCAAGCTAGCATCACTCATGTCATCATGAATGGGGTAAAACACAAAATTTGCACAGATGCCCCCAAATTTCTTTCCACAATTTCTCATCATCCCATCGTCACATGCAATATGCTCACACCATGGGGCCTGGCTGCTAAGATCGAAAACAAAATTAAGACTTTGTTTTGATCATTCTCGGTTCAATCCTGAGGTGCCTACAATGTTTGTGGAGTTTCGCTTGTCCTCCTCATGTCTGCATGGTGTCCTCTGGGTTCTCCAGGTCTCTCCCACATCCCATGGGTCTCTAAATTGCCTCTAGGTGTGAAGAAGTGTGTGAATGTGTGTGCATGGTGCTGTACAAATATCCAACCCAAAGCTTTATAGTAGGGGCAAAGTTTCCAGGCTTAAAAGGCCACACCACTGATAAAGTGAAAAAACACTGTTAATCCTGCTTCAATACACCTGATTTGTGGCACGATTCTCAGTCTCAAAGAAGCTATAGACTTATTATTATTGGTTTTCTAATGGTACTTTCCCTTCCAGTTCCTGAAGACATGAAATACAGCATTCAATACATCCGATGGAGGCAATGGAGGGTTCTGAAACAGTTATTTAAGTATGTTGAGGACTGGAGTAAATAGAAAATTTGGACTGGGTTTGGTCCCTGAAGGCAGAACTGGGGACATCAGCCAGATCAGTGGTGCAGTTGGCCATATTGGAATATACTCATCCTTAACCAGAGGTCATAAAATGGAATACTACTTGCTCCAAGACCTTATTTTAACCTTCCACTTCATCTTCAAGAGTAAAAGCCAAGTTCCAGGATGGTTTCTTTTTAAGTCTGCCAACTTACTCTTTCCTGGGCGTAGAGTAAGTGACAGATGCTACCTCCACAGCTACTATGTGGTATGTGTGGCGATCTCATCAGTTCCTGAATTTGGTAGCACACAAAGGAAGCTTTGTAAGTACTGTGGCATCACTGATCTGCAGGGATGTGGGGAGTTGTGAGACACTGTCCTTTAACAATGATCCAACCAGAGATCTGTGATTCTCCTTATGAGAAAAGTTCAACCAAATACTGATATGGTTGCATCATTGGAAGGATCAATGGATTTGGTGGAATTTGTTTAAAGTTTAGTTCATCACGTGTCTTCTCTTTTACACCCCATTCATAAATGGCTAAATTCCAGCTCATAAAAGACTACAGTCTGTAAGAGTCCCATTCATTTGTCATATAATCTTCCTTGGCACAAATGGCCAACATACCATTATTTCTGAATCACTCTAATTCCAGACTCCTGCTTTTTTTTTTTTTTTTTTTTTTTTTTTTTTTTTTTTTTTTTTTTTTTTTTTTTTTTTTTTTTTTTTTTTTTTTTTTTTTTTTTTTTTTTTTTTTTTTTTTTTTTTTTTTTTTTTTTTTTTTTTTTTTTTTTTTAAACCTTAGGCTTTCCTCCTGTTGTTGTGGTTCTAATGCTTCAAATCATTCACCTTTAAAAGTTGTCAGAATGTCTTCCCTGGTAACGTATTGGCTTCTGTTCACACATGAGCGCGTCCAAAAACTAGATGAGGTCTTGACCTGGTCGGTTTCCAGGGATTTCATCTCTGGCGCAAGTTTACACTTAACCTAAAACTGTATGCACGAAAGAGACGTTCATTTATTATTCCTCCCTTTGGATTTGGGAAGCAGGTAGTGCCAGACAACCTATGCATGGACAAGTACAGAAAGCACTAAAGAGTTCGGGAGAGTTCTCTTTCTTACTGTGCACAAAATGTGCAGCCATCACTGGTCAGCATGTGTTGGGGTTTTTTTTTTTCTTCAGTGCTATAAAAACCTCAGTGCATTGTTCTGCTCTGACATAACTTTGAGCAAGGAAGAGAGAGAGAGAGAGAGAAGCAGGAGAGGCTCTCACTTGCATTCACAGAAAGCCAGAACGCCTTCTTTAATTTCACTTTGGGCTCAGAGAGTTTTACCACCATACATGGTTATGTTTAAGCAGCCCAAGCACATTTCCCTTACACTTATGCCATAGTGCTTCAACCACTATAAAATCCATAAAGCTTGAGTACTGGAACGAGACTGTCAGTAAAGAAGCCCTAACTGCTCCCTGGCTCCTCATAAAATGATGTTATGAAGATGCTGGCATTATGGCCACTTAATGTTAATAATCAGCCTAGATCCTCGAACTAGCCAGGTTTCAATAAATGATTAATAAAGTCTGATATTGTGGACTCTTCAAAATATCCTCCATACTTCCATAACGTGTTCAATACGCCTTGGTAGTCTGTATTTTAATTAGCATTTGTATACTCTATAAAAGGTTCCCCATTCAAACGGTAGTATGATGGTTATTAAGTAAGGAGTAAAACACTTGGGTACATGCAGTTATAGAAAAAATAATCAAAGATGGGATGGTGAGGTGCCTGACGCGAAGCAGAGTTTACTGTTACCAACCCAAAGTTGATTATTTTCCTAACACAACACATCCCAAACTGATTTATTCATCAGTTACAGATTTCGCCAACAATTACGCCGTGCCTTTTTTGCATTTGTAGCTACATTTAATGTTTAACGAAACAAGTTATCTCCTGTTATATCTTACATTATAGCAGCTATAAACAGTTGTTCCCTCGGCAACCTCCTTTTTTCCTCTCTCTCTTTAAGACAAAAAATATGCAGCTTGTCATGTTTACCAAGAAACCGAAAGTCCAGAAGCACTAAAGAAACAGCTTTACCTCGGTTTCTTACAAAGAGTTGGCACTGGAGACTCCTTCTAAAAATGCTGAATAAACATCATCTCTCAGAAAACATCGCCATATCAATAATTACAAGGACTACACTGTGGTATGTGGGGTATGTTCTGTTATTTTGGCCCATTTTCATTGCAATGTCAAACTAAAGCAACTCTGTATTTCTGTTCCCGGGACGACAGATTCTTGCAAATCATAAAAAATTATAATGGACAGAGCTGATACTGAGGAGTAAGTTACTAACCAACTGTCTCTCTCATAGCTAACATTTCATTTAGTGTTTTCAGGTTGAAAATAAGACACACGGGTAACAATTCAGACTTAGATACACTGGATTCACAAGAGGATTTTGAATGATTCAGCTCCATAAGAGGGACAAACTAAAGAACCCATCAGGGTGCAAGATGGAAGCTTTTCCCCCCCTAAGACTGTAGTAGTGTGATAATGGCGCAAAAAAAAAAAAAGCATGACAAAGGGTGAGGCAGTTACAGTGAAATGAAAATACAACAACATGGCACAGTTCCAAAGCTGGTTTTCCCACAATCTGTGTCAAACCTTAATAAGGTTGATAATTGTTTTTATTTCTTTTTAAATATACTGTTGCACAGACTCCTCATAAACAGCCACAGCCTTTCTTTACAGCTGGCCAGCCTGGACCCATGAACGATCCAACACCATCCAACACATAAAACTAGTCATTTAGAATTGCCCGATTTCCTTTTTTTTTTTTTTTTTTCTTTCTTTCCCCATCTAAATGGTTGAAACATGACTCTTCTTATTCCTAAAAAGAGCTCACCATGTCAGTTATTCATCTCAAAATCAAAGCTGTGTGGCTAAGGGAGGAGCACAGGTTCACACTGACTCATCGTACGTCAAGAGTATCTCTATAAATAGCCCAATCATCAAGTAAGGATTTGGTAGTTTCAGGAAGCTTATCAATTCCCATAGTCATTAACCTGCACTAAAAAAACACCTCATGTTCAACTCTACTGCCAAAGCGCAGTACCGTTACTACTAGGGATGCATCAATACCAATTGCTGAGTACATGTTTTTGGTACTCAATATCAATTACTGATACTGAAATATGTAACCTACTTAAGTAGTATTCAGCAATCAGGGATGTAATGAGAAATTTTATTTAGCGCTGTTCATGTTCTGTTGAGTTTTATGTTCAAGGTGTTATGGTGTTTAAAACTGTATCTTTAACAGAGTGAGTGCAAACATGAGTGCAAGATACCCGTGAATTCCACCTTGGCTCATGAGCAAAGTGTAGGAAGTCTGAATGTCTCAGTGCTCAGTGCTCGCAGAGCTTAAGTGCTCACACATGCTCAGGTCGGCCTTAAACGCCATAAAATGCTTCATCGGGTTACTTGCATTATAGGAAGATGCAGTAGTCCCTCCACTATCTATTTTCACAGAGCATAATTTGTTTGCCATCTTTATTCGTGCAATACGTCCAGATGGCTGTCATTTTGTTTTGTCTGTTCATAGCGCGACATCTAGGATTGTGTCACATAGTATCATATGTTACAGGATGTTGTTATCGGGCCAATATTACCCAATACAAGTAACATGATAAATGCATTCCTAGTTATCACTATAATACTCTTAATAACAGCAAAGTCGATCCCTTTTCTCAAAATATGAGAATTCAACATGTATTAATCCCAAATCCAGATTTGCCAACCCCAGAAGAGGAATCATCACCATTAACGTTATTTGTAAAGTGTTCGATTTGAGAACTGGCCCAAACATTACTAATGTGAGATGTGTGGGAAGGGGACGGGGCTTCCAGAGTGTCAGTTAATATCGGAGAGGTCAAACCACCTACGTAACTGTCAGTCATTCCAGATTCATGTGTCGACTGGCTCATCTGCCGTTTTTAATATGAAGACTCCTCTCATGGCATATTTCTAAGTGACAAATCGTCCCGGCGTTCTCCGATGTTAAAATGTGGAAGTTCACGCAAAATGCATAAAGCTTGACAGGTCTGCAACTCCTGCCTTTTGTCATTGGCAACATGAAAACAGTAACTTAACTTAATTCTGTGACAGAACAGTGCAGGAATCCCAGCTAAAACAAGTTCAAGTGCAGATTTCTAGTGCAGCGTCCAGTAAAATGTCCCACTGGGATATGACTCAATGTGGCTGGATGGCGGGGCTGCAGCATATCAAACACTTTGCTAGAGATATAATCGTTTCCACAGAGCATTCATACTGATACTGTCTTTGCCTCACCTGAAAAGGAAGTAAAAATTTAAGTTCCTGTCGATGCAGATTACACATAACACACCTTCCTCTATTAAACAATGGTATGCAAGTCTACCAATCACATAAATGGCAACTGTCAAATAAACCTACTAAAATAGCTAACTGACTATGTAAACTCAGGTTTAAGGTTTAACAGTATTTTTAATGCTAATCAATTAGTTTTAAGAGTATGTTAGTGGTAGCGCCAAACCTGATAATGTTATCAGTTTATCGCTGTGGATGATTTGGCAGAGCAAAACAGCACGACTTGACTGTACCGGCTAACGACTGCCGCTTAAACCAGGCCAAATCAAACAAACGCAGGCTGTGATGAGACCCTCTCTATGCATGTCTCCTCTCTGCCGAGAATATCACCATAAAACGGGATTAATTTTTAATCATGACGGCTCACGGAAGATACTCCAGGCACACCGAACAGGCCGTGGTATATAAATCAGTGCGCTTCAGAAATGTCGATTTCACTCAGACTTCATAAGTTTACCATTAAAGTATATTCAACTGCAGATGAAGTTTGCAACATTAGCATTACATTAGCTACAACAGGAATAAAACAATTATGTGCCGTTACAGGTAAGATAATCAATGACTGTGTTGGTGTGATGTGGCTTGATACGAAGTGGAGATACTTTTACCACACCAAAGTTCATTATTTTCATATAGCAGCATGTCCTGAAGCATCTTATTTCTCTTGTAGCACAACAATTTACCAATGATTACAATTACTTATTTATTTATTAATGAATGGCACGTCATACTTTATCATTTTATCGAAATATTTAATGTTTTTGGGCTGTCTTGTTATAACTTGTGTTATAAATGCTATAAACATAGCATGAAAACTGTATATTGACACATGCCAGTTAAGGAATACTCAGATGATGATGATGATGATGATGATGCAGTCATAGTACGACCTATTTGACAAGACTCCTCAAAATGAGGTTACAACTGTCCAACTTTTCAATTCACCAAACGTTTTTGCATGGACATAATTAGCAGCAACCTTGCAGAACATTTTACTCACTCAGTCACGCACACACACCCTACACGGCATCCTTCCCAGTGTCACAGCCGCTTCCTTGCATCCTACATCTAATTTTACCCATCCGACCCATTTCCCGCCTTGCACAAAGACACGTGTCCAAGAATACACACCACACAGACACGCCACACACGATCAGTGACGCAAACTGATGCATGTTGACATCCCACCCAAACATGACCATATTAAGATTCATCTCTATGACACAACCACTGTTATTTGTCTAATAATTCATATTCATTCATTCATTCATTCATTCATTCATCCATCCATCTACCCATCTTCTGTAAGAGCTTTATTCTGGTCAGGGTTCCGGCTGAATCCGGAGCCTGTCCCAGGAACACCGGGTACAAGGCCGGAATACAGTCCAGTCCATCGCAGGGCACCATGCACACACACACACACGCACACACATTCACACCTAGGAGTAATTTAGTGTAGCTAATCCACCTAGCAGCATGTTTTTCAGAGGTGGGAGAAAACCAGAGAACCCAGAGGAAACCTACAGAGACACAGGGAGAACCCGTGAAACTCCACACGGTACATAGTAACCCAAGCTAACAAGAATCTTGGATTTTGATATCAGCAAAAAAAAATCTCATTTACACTCCGTTAATATAGCTAACAAGCAATGGACGTTGAGTTCACCCAACATCTTCTGTGTGAAGCTTCAAACCTCATTCTGTTCTTCAGTAATGTCATGCAGACTTGCTGTATTTTAGGACACTGTGTAAACATCAGCATCTAGCTGAATACTGTAAGGTTTACGGATGTAGCCAAGTGGAATTTCTCTTTTTTCCCCTTATCGCAGTTGGGTATCATTAGCCCAGCCTCCAAAGTTTAAAGGCAGAAGTGTATATAGTTCCATTGTGAACTTAAATCACTAAATACAAACCATTCATGCTATTTTATATAAGGGCAGGTCCTCAGTGAACATCACTGAGTGCTTGTTGCTGATTGGCTACACCACATGCCAGTCTGAGACATTGTGTTATACTGGACGATGTTTTCCGTATGAGAATATATAATATATATTATATAATAATATAGTATAATAATATATATTATATAATGTTATTTTACAAAAACCACCTAAAGACAGTTTGCTAATTCAAAGCAAGGATTACTCCTTGCTATATTAACTTAAGAAAGGTCACATTATTTTTCTTCCCATTAGGGTAACTAGATAACAGACTGGAAGTGCAATTCTTTTTCCTTGCGATATGCCGTGTCCAATCAGCAACGAGCATGTGATGTTCAGTAAGGACCTTCCCTTTCCCTTTCGAGTTGATGCGTTTCTGAATTTGCTGTTGTGTGTTTGGGTTTGTTGATGGATTTCTGAATTTGCTGTTACATTTTCTGATTTTCTGTCAAGTGTTGTAGGTAGTTGTTGGTTTTATTGCTGTGTTTTCTGATTTGCTGTTGCGTTTGTAATTGTGTTGTTGCATTGTCTGAATTTCTGTCGTGTTTCTGAAGCAGCTGATGGTTTTGTTGCACTGTTTTCTGATTCGCTGTTGCATTTTCGGTTTGTTCATGTGTTTTGCTTTTACTGCTCGATGAAGATTCGTGGATTCGTCTTCATAGAAAAGATGCTGAGTGACAAGATGCTTTAATGACTACACTAGGGTTGTAGCTGTAGTGCAAAACTAAAGAAATAAACATCCGACACCAAACACTTCTAAGCTGATCGACCAGAAGTGGAAACTTCTGCCGAACTTTTCCCTTTATTTATAATATTAAGGTAGAGCTGGCTGATAGCATAAAGTCTTAACCACAGAGACAAAACAAACACTCTGTTAGTGTAACCACCATTTTGTGATAGTTTGGAAGTCTTTCCCTCATTTCCACTACCTCACTTCAACACTCAATGTGTGTTTGTTGTGGATGAGGAATTTCCCAGCTTGTGTATCAAAGCCCTGTTGTCGGCTACGTCATCAGCAAGGCAAACTGACAAAGCCGGAAATGCGGGCAACCAAGGAAACCGCCACGTTTCACGACACCGCTTCACGACAGTGTCACCCTGGCCGCTGTGGCTACATCCGAAAACCGCACAGGACCGTAGTAAATAGGCCTACTAAATGGTATGTAGTAACTGTATAGCTGTACTACTTAGTACGGTAGTGCGGTTTCGAGTACAGAGAGAGAGAGAGAGAGAGAAAGAACCAAAAACAAGGAGTGGCTAGCGTGTAGCCGTGATGAGGTGAATCTAGTCTAAAACACAGCCCACACACAGGGAGAGTCGTAAACGCCATAAACCGGAGAGTGAGTGCTCACTTTTACAGCTACACACCAAAAAAAAAAAAATAAAATAAATAAATAAATAAATAATTGTAGCTTACAAACTGAATAAACAGACCAAAAAAAGCGTACAGACTGAGCACGCGCGCGGGCGAGCGAGCAAGCGGAAGAGGCGCGCGCGTTTTCGCAGCCTCGCTCTCTTTCTTTCTGTATTTGCGCCAAATGAGCTCAATGCAGCCAGAGCGCGCGCTTATCAGCCCACAGTAAGCTTCCCATGCACCCGCTTTCAGCAAGCCAGGACATGTGCATGGGGGGGGGAAATGTAAACTCACTCAGCGTGTTTCAACACACAGCTAACTCTACATAAACCTCTACACAATTCCTCCAACACCTCTCTCTCTCTCTCTCCCTGTCACAGAGATCCCATATGGGTGAGGCTCCAACCCTGCTGATCTTCCAGCATTATTACAACAGCCAGAGTGAAAAAAAAGATCCCACACGGAGCATTAATTAGGCGAACTAATCGAAAGACTGTGAGAAGAAGCACACTGAGGCATAAAACGGTGCCAGTTAAGCAAAACTACACCAACAGGAAAGACGAGTGGGGCAAACCTGCATGTTACTTCATGCATATTTGCATACACAGGGAAAAGTAGTAAGCATTCTTCATGAAAAACATGTATTCCTCCAGCTGATCAGAGATGATCACTGAACTGAAATACTATCAAGAAGCAAGAGATGGGGATATTTGGTAAGCAACGCCCCACTGGCAGCACAGTTTGAATGAACGCTGATGAGCAGATGTGTGTTCCTTAAAAAAAACACACACACACACACACACACACACACCTCGCCAAATCACAGAATTCCACATAAGACTTGCTTTAAATTAAAACCCGACCTCATGTGCATCAGCTGCTTCATGCAATAAACATGAACAGAAAGCACAGCTTCTTAAATCCGCAGCTTTAAGAGAATTTTCCTACCAATTTAACCAATTTAACGGGGGAAAGTCAGTAGCACTGAAGACAGATCTTATGCAGGAGTCTGTAAAGGCCTGTAAATCGGTGCAACTTTGTGCTACACTGCAGATCAGCTTTTACAATTCTATCAACAATCCAGTAACATTAAAAAAAAAAAAAGAAAGAAAGAAAAACAAGCCTTACCTTCTCAGCAAGAGCACAAAAATCCCTGACCAGCGGTAAGTGTGTAATATGTACAGCTTCAGTGTCCTTTCTTTCCAGCAGTCCCCTGTGCAGCTGAACGTGTTCCTGCCTCTGGCGCGGCTGACTCGCCTTCCCGAGCCTACAGGCCGGAAACCACGCCCACTCTTCCATGTCCCGCCCCACAGTGCCATAATTGGGAAAACTGACCATCTGAATACCCAATCACAACCCGGGCTGCTAATAGTTCCGCCCATCTAAAAGAGTAAATTCTAGGTAAATAACACTAAGCTGTAATAATGTAAATATCAGACTTATGATGATTCGTGATCTCTGAAAGGTTTCATTGGTTATACTCAGTGATTACACCAAACCTCACTGGTTTAACTGTCCAGTGTAATTGTATTCAAAGAATATTGTCCTTTTCTAGTTTTGTATTTTGTATTGTGATTTTTTTCCCTCCATGCCATATGTGCGTAGGTCACAGATCTGGTACCGTACATGATGTCAATTCACTTTTCCCACAAGATGGCACCATAATGCAGGTTCCCAAATCCAGGGACTGCACACCAAACAGCAGAGTAACACTTTTGCACTGCTCTGTGATCAGTTGCTGCTCATAATACAGTTCCATCTACTATTGGAAATCACATCTTAAGATGTTTTAATAGTTAATTAAGATGCTCTCATGAAGGGATTGATATATTCTTATGTATGATCACAGAGACTTAACACAGAGACTTAACACAGGGACACCATTTAGTCCCCCTCTCCATTTAGTCAGAACAACTATAACAACTCAAGACTTAGACACATTACAACATTACACTGTTACACCATTACATTTCCATCATTTCATGTGCTCCAAAAAGCTGAGTCTTACCTTTCCTCACTGAAGTTTTTTTTTCCAGACCTTTATCCAGTGACTTTTTTGGCGAGTCGAATGCTGCCTTCATCTGTGCCACTTTGACAGACTGTGCAGAGTCCAAGACCACATCGGCTTTAGCATCGGCAGGTTTGGTCCACTCCTTCTTCTTCTCATGCAGCTGGATGGTTTCTTTTATCAGGTCAGACACAGGCTTGCCTTTTGGAGGGTTTTCTGCTTTTTCCCTTGCTGGGACCCCACCCTGAGCAGATACAGGAGTCTGATCATTCCTTGTTTCGATGCTTTGGTCAGTTTGGCTTAGAATAATAGTGTCACGGTCAGAAGCATGAGACTGTCCAGTGGATTGCGGTGTAAGATTGTTTTGGTCTGTATTGTGTTGCATACAGCACACTTGTGGGGAATTCTGCACATTTAGAGGAGTGGTGGCATTATCTATCCCAGGGATCTGTGATACAGAACTCCCACATCCATCCTTGAAAGGACTAGCGAATGCTTTTATGGGGTCTTCAATGCAAGGCTTTGTCTCATCTGTCATATCCTTTAATTCATGGCACTCCATAGATTTTGAAATTTCAGTCAAAGGTACACAAATCTTTGATTCTACAAGTGACAGGAGTTGCCTGCCCCCTTCATGACCTGCAGTGCTCTCGAGCTTGGAGTTAGAATTGGATACAGATGCTTCCTGATGAATATCAGTAACTGAAGTGAGGTTTTTGGCGACACTCTGGTTGTCTCTGTCCCTCTTTGATGATGTCATCTCACAAAAGGATTTGTCGCTATCTTTCTCTAACATTACAGTTGATCGCTCCTCCAAGTTTTTCTCTGTTGCCATAGTGTTTCCTTTATCCCTGTCTTGTTTGGAAAACATAATTTTGCCCGTTAGTTTGTCCCAGTCGCTCTCTGATGCTGTGGCTTTAACCAAAAACATGTCTCGATTTCTCATTTCACTCTCCCTAACAAGAGCATCTTTAGATTCCATGGCTGCATACAAGGCCAGATGGGGATCCATTTCACGCATAATGCCCTTTGTCATGTCAGGGAGTGACAGCATCTCTGACTGTCCAGTCACCACTGCCAAAAACTGCTGAGGATTTTTTTCAGTTTGGATATCGGCTGTTTCCGCTGGGAGATAATAATCAACTCTATCTTCTTGTTCAGGAGGGAACTCTTCAGTCTCCTTATACACTCCTCCTGCATCGCATGAGATGTCAGTTTTTCTATCTGCATTATTCTTCAGTCTCTCCAAGTCTGGCATAGACAAGTGCTTCTCCTCTTCGAACCCTGACATGTTTGGAACTTTGTAGACTGCAAGGCCCAAAGGTGCCATCACTGAGGAATCTGGTTTAGTCATGCTCTTCTCTGTTGTGTCACTACTCTCTATATCACTACCTGTAGCCTGGTGTTTTTTTATTCTTCCAAAGTTATCCCTGATTTTGCTCTCCACTGTGGTGGCAAAATCACGGACATCTCCACTGTTCGGTAATAACATCTCTGTTGTGTTAAGGTCCGATCTATCCATCAGGTCAAACGTCTTTGCAAGAGATTTTATCTCTGTTCCATATATTTGTTCTGATGTTTCTGCGTGCTCCTGTACTCCTGAACTACCTGGTTCAATAGAAATGATCTTCTCCTGGCATTCAGATTTGGCTGATCTCCATTTTAATGGTAGGTTGTCTCTAGAAGAAGTAGAAAGTGACAATTTTCCTCTGTCTTCTTCAGCCAAGCTTGGTTCACAGGACTTTAAGATGGCAGCAGGTCTGTCTTGCCATAGTGGATTTTCTTCATGTAAATTCTTTTGTAATAGAGCATTCAGTGTGTCTAGATTGTTCTTTTCTGTGACTCTGGTTGGTGCCTTAGACTTCGGAATAGGCATTTCAAATGGAAAATTATCATCATGTAAATCCTCTGTGATGATTAAGGCATTGACGCCAGGAACAGCCACAGTGTCGGTCTTGCTGCTTCCATCTTGTTTCTTAAGGCTGCCTGTAACCTCTGAAGTGACACTGTCCTCCTCACTGACTGATGATTTGGATTGCTGAAAATCAACATTCTCCACTCTGCTAGATGAGTCCCATGCAAGGTCCTGGATGTTGTCCTTATGAATTACCTTCCATTCATGACTGTCATTCGCTGAGTTCTCCAGGTCCATCCTGTTGCTCCTTTCTGCCACAGCTATGCTCTCTGGTTTTGAAGACCCGGCCACTTCAGTGCTCAGCGTGCCTCTCTTAGTGACTCTAATATTGTACAGCTTCAGCAAACCTCGAACTTCGGTCCTGCCTCCCTCACCCTCTCCTCTTTCTCTTCCTCCCTCTCTTTCTCCATCCCCTCCCTGTATCCATTCCCAGTCTATAGGAGGGGCCCCTTTTTTGTGAGAGTGAGTATCCAGCTTCACAGTAGGTGATGCTGGCTCTGTGCCTGGGCTCACATCCAGCCTTTCCCTAACCAGTCTCGCTTCATCCTCCACCTCTCTGCAGGTCACCTCGCTTGCGTTTCCTTCCTTCTTGCTACCCCCTGGGTCTGGGCTGGGTTCCTTTTCCTCCAATGTCCCCTGTTGCTCCCCAACCCTACCTTGGTTCTGTCCCATTTCATTCTGTGGAAAGAAATTGTGTTAGTACTGGTCTATCACGCATGTTGCAAATGATGCCATTAGTTTGGCATGCAGGTTTGCAAGTCCATATCTCGCACAGGGCTGAGCTTTCCCCACTCCTCCATACTCACTCCCATTCCTCATATATCACTGCAGTGTTGGCTAACCATATCAGTTTCACATTTCTCTCGACTTATCTCTTAGAATGTGGAAATCATTCTTCTAAGTATCATAAAACATTGCTACAACTTCTGTTCAATTAAGCTCTCCTCTTTCTACACCTCTATTTTTCCTTCTCTCTCTCTGAATGGATTTTAGAAAGTAGTGTGCACATATCTGTTGCCAAACCTATGCAACTTTCCTCTAACTCCTTGACTTATACAGCAGTGATGTGAATCTTTGTGGGAACTGCATTTCAGAATGGCCAAGTATTGCTCATTCTGCTCGTTATGTGGACAACAACATCACCAGGAAAGTGATAATGAGAGTCACAAGTTTTCACTGGAGATCTTAACAGTGAAGCTGTTAATAGTTCTACCAGACACAAGGTTCCAACTCTAGGCAATATTGTGTTGTAAAGATTTTTCCAAATACTGTCTATCATCTGTGTATATGAATGTGTAATTTGTGTTATCTATTAGCACTGGAATTTGGAATCAGGAATATTGTACAAAGTCTAAATAGGGCCTTTTGGTTTGCACTTTCACTCATAGTCATGTTTTCTGCATTCATCATTGGGTTCACACAATAGTTGTAACATAAAGCAGAGTAGGGAGGAGTGTTATATTCCTTAAGGATCTGTACTTGGTCAGCAAATTATCACAAGTCGAATCACAATGGGAAAACTAAACTGTGTGCTGATTTGAATGGATTAGATCAAGATCCTCTGTGCTATAAATGTATTCTTTTATTTAATCTCGCTTAAATAGAGAACACAGTCAGTATCTTTTTGCTGATAGAAAGCTCTCGACTCTCAGACACAACCACTCTTCACAAACTTATGATGAGGAGAATGAGGAGAACAAGGAAAACAAGAAGGACGAGTCACATGTCAAGTTCCTGACGCACATTGACTTTAACCTACAGCAGCGAGTTCGTGTACTCTTTTGAAATCTTTTCTAGTAGATTCTTCCTCATTGGTGCCATTTCCCCGAAAGCTCCATTCACTATAAAAGGTTTATTTTAGTCTTCTTATCTGCACTCACTAACCTGCGTGAATGGGAACGACATCCATCATTTGTGTTATTTTAGTGTCATCCCTCCTCTTAGATAGATTATTTCATCCCTGGCGGTCGATATATCAGTCTATTACAGCTTGTTGTGGTTAATACTTGCATTTTCCACATCTGCAAAAGCTGAAGGTCTTAGAGGCTGCATCAATAGTAACATATTTACCAGATACTATGGTACAATGCTGAGAAAGAGAGACATACTGGAACAGGAATGACTCATACAATAGGCAATGTTCTGGACTGACAATGTGTTTCCTGTCCCTGTGCCTCCCGATACCTCTTATACCCGCACCCAAACTTATCCAACAAGCAAAATTTGGTCCAGAAGGTTTCCTTTAAAAGTTTATAAAATGGATACTTTGTATATCGTAGGTTCATCCAAAAATAGACAGTAATCCTGTAGAAATTAACACTGAAAGCAAGACACTGCCAAAAAAAACCAGGAACATGTCTTCTAAGTACTTAGCCAGCTTCTTTGACACTGAGTTTATGAGACATAATTTTATTTAAAGGAATACTTTAAATAACACAATATGCAAACAATGCTAGCAAGGTCCAAGTTATGATTTTACCTCCAAGCCAAATATGGCTAGAAATCTATGTAAAGGCAGCATTCATTTATTCGTAAAAGCTTGTTCTCACAGCATAAAAATGAAGCGTTTATTCTTAGAATAAAGTTATTACAGTTCAGGCAGCAAGCTCATTTGTGTCATGCTAACTGGAGCATTCATTTATTATTAGGCGTGCTAGCATGTTTACAAGTTTTTGTGAACATCTGTGAGCTGTAGCTATTCCCTAAAGCCCAAAATCAGTCCAGTCAGCAAAAACGTTAAAGTATCAGTGTAGCACTCCAGAAATTCTGTCCCTTATTTCATTTATTTGTAGATTATTTGTTAAACGTTGAAAGACAAAAAAAAAATATGACATCTGCAGTGTGCAAGGCCAATCTCTTATCCTGAAGTACCACAACTGTACCATTGTCCTGCTGTCTTCACCCAGGCTTAAGGCAAATCACCTGATCGTCTTGCGCCTGCATGATTTTCTCCTTCCACACACAATTTGGGAAGTAAAGCTACTCTCTACTATTGTAAGCAAGCAAATCTATTCACAGTGAAACAACAGAAGACAACAGAAAGAATCAAAAAGTAAAGTTGGAGAACAGATACCTAAATAAGGTAATGATGCCTTCCAAATTTGTGTGTGTGTGTCACTCACCGCTGAGCACCATGGATTTCAATAACCGAGCTGCTCTCTCCACCAGGACAAGACAACTCTTTGTTGGATTTGCGGTCCGAGTTCCTGGTACTCTTCTTCTTCAAAACTGTGTCGTCGAAAGAGCTTTTTATTGCTCTCCTGTGCTGTGATGTCACGGCCCACTTTTACTTAATGAAATAAGTAACTCCTCTTCCACTGTGAATTCATACTACAGATGAGAGCGGGACAGAGCCGAGGCCCAAGAGTCACTCTCGACTACAACCAGATGCCTTTATCAGGAACGTACAGGCAAAAGTTGATTCTTGATTAGTTGGTACTGATGGGAAATGTAATTTAACACACACACTCATAAATCCATCCATTAATCAATCAAACAACCAATCTATCTATCTATCTATCTATGAAACATTCAGAGACAGATTTTTGTGCCGGTAAAAACACCTTTCAGAAATTACATAAATCATTTTCAGCTTTGTAGAAAAAACCTCCTTGAGACAACATGAGGAAGAAACCTTGAGAGGAACCAGACTCAAAGGGAAGCCATTCTCTTCTGGGTGACATCAGTTAGTGTTATTATAAATTATATTCAAATAATCAACCAGTATACACTGCCCTCCAAAAGTTTGGAAACGCCTGAACAAAATAGGGTTTTTGGGCAATATCAGCATAAATCCTCTTTAGTTAGTGACCATTTTGCATTGATAATAAGGGACAACACTAGGCATCCGAGCAGTCAGTTTATTCAAACATTGACTTGATATATTACTCCAAGCCTCCTGGAGGATTGCCCAAAGAT
>CM040998.1:3417808-3451534 GCA_022985145.1 Pangasius djambal
GTTATGTTCATGTTTATGTTCATAAACTTTTTATTTAATAAAATATGTTTTCATAGTTTGTGTTGTCCCTTATTATCAATGCAAAATGGTCGCTAACTAAAGAGGATTTATGCTGATATTGCCCAAAAACCCTATTTTGTTCAGGCGTTTCCAAACTTTTGGAGGGCAGTGTATGTGTTGAAATTATGTTCAGTATGAGCAGAATGTGAATAATATTCCTGGGATAAGCACAGGACAGTCTTTATGATTACAGCAGCAGTTCTTTTAAGGTACAAATCTATGAGATTATCCACTGAAACAAGGGTGAGACTTGGGCAGATCTTTAGGGTATCAATGTGGGACCATCCACAGTAGCAGAAGGAGAGGTTCATTGAAGTAGGAAAACTCTGGACACAATCTGTAAATATTATTAGGGGTCCCATAATGGGGATCCTGAAGTGCCCTCAGTTTCTCTGCTTCAAACCACCTGATTGAGCATATGAAGGTCCTGGCCAAGCCAATGTCTTAAATGTGATTGAGCTCAATTTATATTAATTGACCTCTAGACATTCGTTATAGTCAGGTTTGTCCACAGCACAGCTGTTGGTTGGATACTTTTAGTTGGTGGATTGTTTCTCAACCCAGCATGACACAACAGTGTCAATGTCATTGCTGTGCTGTTTGAGAATAATATATCCAACTAATATCTGGTCAGTTGTAGTCCTGTGGTGGTCCAGTCCTCTTGATGGACAGGGCAGAGAGGTGGCATGGTTGTTGGTGCCAGATGGCCGGTTTGAGTATTTCAGAAACTGCAGATTTCCTGGGATTTTCATGCACAACAGTCTCTAGAGTTTAAACAGAGTGCTGTGAAACAAAAAACATCCAGTGAGCAGTAGTTCTGCCTTGTTGACGAGAGAGAGGCCAGAGGAGAATGAAGGTCGGACCGGTTCAAGCTGACAGGAAGGCTACAGTAACTCAAATAACCACCCTTTACAACCGTGGTGAGCAGAAAAGCATTTCAGAGTGCACAACACATCAAACCTTGAGGCAGATTGGATACAACAGCAAAAGTTTCACTCATGTCAGCCAAGAACAGGACTCTGATGCAACAGTGGGCTCAGGTTCACAGAAACTGGATAGTTGAAGATTAGAAAAACATTGCCTGGTCTTTTCCTAATCTTCAACTGTCCACTGTATGTATGTATATATATATATATATATATATATATAGATATAGATATAGATAGATAGATAGATAGATATAGATAAAAGCTTTCAGACTTTTGGTTAAAGTGTTGAGGCACATGCGGTCTTTGCGGTGTTTGGATACTGTAGCACAATTTGGATCTTATTAAGCCCCTTGCTAACATATGATGTCAACAAATTACAATGCCAAAAAGCCCAGATCCCCCCATCGGCTACAGTGGTATCAACCCATTAAGGTTATTGAATCAACATGGAATTTCTATTCCTGGCTACACATGGCGGAAAATCGAAAATCGTTCTGTCTGCTGCTAATTCATTACTCTGTATGTAGACACAAGACCGCGATGTGGTGAATGACTAACTTTATTATGGCTAGATCATAACCTATGCAGAGATTTGACATTTTCTGAACGTGCTCCAAATCAACTTTTTTGTCACAGAACAGAGAACATTGCACTCTGGATTAAACAATGAGTCTGTCAATGAAGTGAGAGAGAGTGTGTTTGGAAAGCAAGTGTTTAGCATGGCGTGTCTTCACTCAAGAGTCCTAAATCTGTTTAAGCCCACTACAGAGAAGGGGAATGTGTGTGGGAAGAGAGAGTCGGTAGTGTGAAAAGGGAAATGGAACAGAAAATGTGAACGCAGAAGGGAAAAGCAAGCGAGAGATACTGACACTGCAAGGCAATAAAAACACAGAACAGTTAGAACAGTCATAGTGAAATCTCCCTGTTTTTCCTCTCAGCCTCCACAGCAACGGCCAAACAGGATGTGTTTCTTCGAGACGGGTAAAAAAGCTGCAGGCGCCGAGGACAGACAGTCTACGAGACGTCACAGAAAAACTAACAATAGACAAATAATAGAAACATGGAGTTGCTGAAAAGCAGGGTATAAATAAAATCTACTACACCACTGCGCTGTTGAGTTCTTGAATCTGATTGGTTAAAGGATGTTGATTCTTACTGTCAAGTCTGACAATAGTGCCAGTTGCATGACAAATCTCAGGTCTATATTAACGCGCTCATTCTAATGCATTAACGGTTCCACAGCAACGGCTAGTTCACAATGACTTGTATAGATGGCGCTCCACATAATCTAAACTGGGGTGTCCAATCTTATCCAGAAAGGGCCGGTGTGGATGCAGGTTTTCATTCCAACCAAGCAGAAGCCACACCCGAGTCTATTGAAAGCCAAGATCAACTGATTAAACAGGTGGAATCAGGCACGGCTCCTGCTTGATTGGAATGAAAACCTGCACCCACAAACTGGCCCTTTGTGGATAAATTTGGACACCCCTGATCTAAACCTAATAATAAACAGATTAAAATAGGTGTAACTGTTGATATGGTGAAGTTTTCTGTAACAAGAAGTTTATTTAAAATTCATGGAAGGAGTCTCCTGGGTCAGTACTTTGTAGCAAAAAAAAAAAAAAATTCAGTCATGGTAAAGTCTTCAAGGACAGTGGAGTTTGTGTTCTGTGTTTTCTCTGCAACATGACAAACTTTTTTTTTATTAACTTCGAGAGAGAGAGAGAGAGAGAGAGAAGAGAAACGGCTGTTTATAGCTGTTATAAGTGATAATAGGTAATAACTTGTTTCACAGAGGTTCCACAAACATTAAATGTCACTAGATATGTACATTTTCTGAAGAAAATGTGAGTGGTGCTTGCCGTGGCAAAACTCGGCACTGTAGCCATCCAGCATGTGTCTTGCTAGGACGGTTGCTAGGGTACTTGGGGTCATGATTGGCTGTTTGCTGCCCCAAGTCAAACAAGCCCACCCCCATGTCTCTATGACACTGTGATCCAAAGATATCCATCTGGGCTTTTATAATGGCAGTCTATGGGATCTGTTGCTAGGGTGCCCTAAATGGTTGCTAGGGCGTGGCTTGACAGCTTCACAGTGATCCTGAGAGTCTGATTGGTTGGCTGAGTAAAATGAGCCCGCCCCCATGTCTCTATGACATTGTGATGCAGAGTTATGCTCAATGCAAAATTCCTAAGTTATGTCTATGGGGCAACTTTGGGGCGCTCATGCGCCCTAGGGGTACAACTTATACCCCACTGCGGGGTATGTTCTCGCACAGCTTTTCAGCCTCTTCAAATGTGGTGATTCACATGTTTCTGCGAAATTCTCGCTCTGAGCTACGAGAATTAAGTCTATGGGATTTTTTGGCCGATTGTTCGCCGACTGTGCGAACATCGTACGCCCGATCGCTTATAAAAGTCATAGTACACCTCTCCTCAATAATAGAAAAAGAATAATAATAATAATAATAATAATAATAATAATAAAATATAATAAGTATGCAAGATTATAATAGTGATGCTTTGCTTCGCAAGCACCACTAACTATAAACATAAATAGTATGGCAAAAAAGTTTACAATAAGCAACTTCGGTGTTAATGGTTAGCGAACTCTGCTTCATGTCAGGCTGCAACACATCAGTGTGTCGTGGATTATTTTTCTATAACAACACATTCCAGTATGTTTAATCCTTACTTACATTAGTGAATACAAACACATGTACAGCTCTCCTCCAGGCATCACAAACTGGATCTGTTTATTTAGGGAGAGGGTTAGAAAGGAAATGACATCATTTAAATGTGTTGACCTTCAGGGAATATAAACTAGGCACAAGCTGATATCAGGCTGTACTGCGTTTGTGTTGAAAGTGATTCATTTCTGTCCGACCATTCAATTATCTGTGAGAGGGACAGACTCCATAGTGATCCTCGTGCCAATGATGACATTGCACGCTCTTATTTCCTGTTTTCCAGGAGATTCTCTCACTATCGCCACGGAAGCAGAGCACTCTCGCTGTTCCTCTCGGTTCTAGGTGTGTACCAGTTCAGTCCGTTTCAGTCTGTTGGAAGACTTAACCAGTGTTTTTTTTTATTTATATTTTGAAAAACATTCATTCATGAGAGTTAAATATTTTTTGCAGGAACCCATGATGCTACTTTTTGATCATTCTAGCACTGTTTGACTGTAAGATCTGCCCAAGCCAAACCAAGCCATTGCCTCAATACATACATTCCATGTAGTCACTGTCCATTAATCATTAACCTGAACACAGTATTATGTGGAAAAACAAGCTTTTCCACACTGATGTCATGCTAATTAATGCCAGTGGCCGGTGGCTGCATGAGCTGAGCTCAACCACACTGCCGTGCCAAGCATGCCGACTCAGTTAGCCAATCAGAGAGAAGAAAAGCGGTTTCTCCAGCCAACCAATCAGAGTTGGAGCAGCATTAAGCCAGGGTGCTCTCAGAGAGTGTGTTTCCATCCAAATGTTCTGCAAAATCTTAAACTAATTGTACATACAGCATCAGGAAATTGTTGGCAAGGTCTATCAAATCTGAATATTCAAAAGATGACTGAAAGAGCATACTGCGTGGAAAAAAAGAGCAATGAATCATGAAAAAGCCAGTAATGTACTCCCATTTTATTTATTTATTTATTTATCTAGCTATCAAATATGGACCTTTTATTGCATTTATCTACCAAATTTGTTCATAAATGTTTTTTCTATCCAGGCTTTCTCATGCACAAGTTCAAAATTCACCCTCAAGTGGTCACTTGACTGGCAATTCAAGTCATTTAGAAACTCTAATCTGAAGCTACACACATCGGGTACTGGAACACGCTTTATATTTATCCCCCGGCTCTCAGATAACTCCGTTCTTATGAATCTTAATATTTGCCGAGAAAGAAACCTGGACAGGACTAAAAAGGTAATAATTAAATGTTCCTAAATGTTGATAATTTACTGCTGTCTGGTCTCCAGGTGTAAATATTAAAACTCGGTTCTGAATTTTACCTGTTAACAACCACAAACGTGTTCATTAAGGCGTTGCTCGTGTTGGTCATTGTGAGCTTTATTGTACTCACTGATGGTGTGAACATTGGATAATGCATGGGATTATTTGTCTTACTTGTTTTATTATTTAAAAACTTCAATTAATTCAAATGGTAGCTACTGATGTTGTATTCAGTTCACACAAAAAAAGTGTAAATATTTTTTAGTCATTGGCATTGCCTAGCAGCTCTCACTAGAGATGCTGTTTGTAGGGTGAGTGAAAAGGGGGCCAAGCACCATGTGTCAGTGCAGTTGTTTCCCCCCTTGTGTATCTCTAAAAAATGAAATCATACGACACTGTGGAGTTTGCTGTAAAAACATCAGCAGTATCTAAAGAAAATAAATATTAAAATCTAGACCACGAATAAGACAGTACCTGAAATCCATTACTCCGTACACATTGTACACAACATGGCTCTGTTTTACACTTTGTGTCTGCCTTTAACAGTGGCTTGAAAGAAAAGTCATGGAAGAAAATTCAAAGATCAGGTTGTGTTAGAGGTGTACTGTGACCAAAAAAAAAAGAAACCTGAACAGAACTGAATGGAAAAAAAAAAGTTTATTTCCATAATATACACACAGTACATCATTTCCACAAAATGTACAAAGTGCAATATGCGTCAGAACTACAGCAAATCTTGCGGTACAAAAGACAAAATTACTGCATACTTAAATATAAAACAAAACTAATGGCAACAGTAGTGAATAAGAGAATTGCGTACACATCACAACCTCTTCCTATTTGCATGAAGGGCCTTAGCGACGATATGGCTGCTTTAGTGGAGGCCCAGATACGTCACAAAATTACACATGATTCATGTAGTGGTGAAATCTCTCTTGTTCACTCAAACCATTCTTCCCAAAGGTGCAGTAAAAGTGGCATCAGCTGAGCTAAACTAGCTTCCTCATGAAATAAAGTCTATACTGACTGACTGGCATTGGACAATTAATTTAACTTTGGTTATGGCTGAGCCAGAATGTGCTAAAAATGTCCTCGGTTTGGAGCGAGAACTTGGCAACTCTATATATAATGACCTTGTACATTTTCTTCTCAAGAAGTATGCTGTTTGTTTTTCTCTTCCAGAATTTCTTTTTTTTTTTTTTTAAAAGTCAGATAATCAAGCCTAAATGGTATAAAAACTCAAAAATTGTTGGCAACGTAACAGAAGGGACGATACAGACTGAACCATGCCTCTGGTGTTTCACTATAAGGCACTTGATTAACGCAACACTAATGTGAATGACATGAACCAGCAACTCCACTGACTTTAAGTGGCATCAGAGGCGAAATGGGAATGGCTTGTGTGAGGGTGAAGGGTGTTCAGGGACACTCTTGGCGTGAATTGTGGCTCAGTGGAACGGGATTGGCAAGAACGTTAAAAACGCAAACACTCGAGCCCTAGAGGGCATACAGGAAAATCAAACTCAGGTTCCCAACTCCAAAACACATCCCATCATTTTCCTCAACACTTGGGAATCACAAATCTACAGACTCGCAGCTGCTCCTGAAAGATGGATGGAAATGAATCTGTGCATCATTGCACCTAGGAAAAGTGAGGGCCCTGATTTTCCCTCAGATTTGGGAACCAAAAGATGATTATGAGACAGCGCTCATACGCCAAAATAAAGACGACTCATCAGCAAACTCATCAATCAGGTTTTCGCAACGCTCGTTTAGGACAAAATGAAATGGCTTGTCCCTGATTAAATCACAAGTCAGTGGACATTTTGAAAAACATAAAATGTCCAAAAGCACAACCAGCCAAAGAAACTAACATTTTACATTAGGGTTACATTAGTAAACATTAACGAATCTTAAACGTCAGCATTAAATCAACTGTAAGTAATGTTACCAAACTACAATAACATTCGTCTCAGTTTTAATGAAATACACCTGCACTGACTAAAAAGCCACATAAGTGAGCCAAGATTTTCATTACAGCATGTTCCTGTTATCCTGTTGCTAACGTCGTGAACTTGCTTTTCAGACACTAACGTGTTCAGCAAGGTGTTATTCATTCTGGGCTTCATTTCATGAACACTGTTTTAATGCAGGTGATTATTTGGCTTATTTGGTTTATTAATTAATACAAGTGTTAGCCACTTTGTTAATATTACTGATGCTGTGTTAATGCTGCAGCTTGCTTTTTTTTTTTTTTTCTTTCAAGTCTTAAATAACGCCAGTTAAGGGAACCTCCATGTAAAGCATCACCAAAAAAAAAAAAACCTTGTAAACAGAATTCACAGAGCTATGGCTGAAATTTCTGACAATAATCATTTGACACAACAGAGTAGTGATTCTTTTAAAATCAAGGGCAGTAAACTAGCAGCTCTCGCTAGCGGTTCTGTTTATGAGGATGAGTAAAAAGGGGGCCAAGCACCCTGCGTCAATGCAGTTCCTCCCTAATATGAGTAATCTGAAATTGCACAACAATGTGGAGCACATTTGCTGTAAAAACACACACAGACTATGATTGAGTCTGTGAAAACAAAACAAAAAAAAAAAAAAAGAAAATAAACATTAAAATGCTTCTATTTAAAAAAAAAAAACACGGGAATTTTAACTCTTTGGAATTATGAATCTAACGATTATAATTCGTTCAAATTTGCTGACTGCATTCTGTGTACGTGGGTAATATTGTTTTGCTAAAAATCACCAGCTTTTCCTTGAACGCAGACGTGTGAACGTGATGTTTCCTCGGTGAATCCGAGCCCAACCTTGCAACTGGTCTCAGGAGACCCAAGATGTTTTTAACAGTACGAGATCAGGATTTGGAAGTAAAATTCAGATATCAGGTTGCAAGTTGCTGTGCAGGTGTACAGTAGTGCCTTTTTTTTCAAGCCAAAAACCAAAGGTTTCCCTTCAGAGTTGTAATGAGGATGCAAGTACCGGCCATTTTGTCACCTACAAACATATTTACATACAGTGCATTGTGATGCGTGTGCATTCGATTGGAGCGTGTGTGTATCGTATGAGCCTGCTCATGGATAAATACTAACGTGCACTCACACACTTGGAAGGGTTTTGTTTTTTTCTTCTTCTTCTTCTTCTTTTTTCATCTCTCATAAATATTTCACAGTAATCGCACGGTCCATGGTGTGGGACGTCACTCACGCTCGCATGCAAAGGTATATACAAGACACACTTCAGTCAGAAACACGCATACAGCATAACAGCATTGTTAGATGTACAAAAGAAGATTTAAAAAAAAGGAATTTTGCATAATAAAAAAATAACTCAAGTACTTAAATATTGAAACTTGTCGACTGATTTGAAATAAAGGGAACAAACCTGACAGAGAACGAGTGTGTGTACTAGTGATGGGTGAGTGTGCTGGAACATAGAATACCTGTATAACTGAGTTTGTGTGTGTGTGTGTGTGTGTGTGTGTGTGTGTGTGTGTGTGGCTGTAGATCTTGTGATCTCACACACAGGAATTTTGAGACCCTCAGGACAGCGCACACTATCATACGCCAGATACACATCACATGATCTTGGTAGAGATCAACAATCTCCCAAACTCAGTCATGGTGGAATGCAATTACAGACAAACTGCGCGCGCGCACACACACACACACACACACACACACACACACACACACACACACACAATACATACATACATACACATAGTTGTGTTTGTGTGTCTGTGATTTTTAAGTCTGAAATGTATTTCAAAACACACCAAGATTTGATCAAATCATATTATCTTTAAAAATTCAAATAATTATATAGAAATTTCGATTCATATTTGTTCAGTAGGAGAAAACAGACCTCATTTCTTTTTGAGGCTTCTCTACCCTTCCCGGCTCTTTCTAGATCAACGCAAATATCTGAAGAAACCATTCGGTAACTAGAACCTGCTTACTACATCTAGAACCTTCCACTCTAAGTGAAACGTACAGCATTACAAAGGAGAGAGTCGCTATAATCTTACTCTGCGTTCATACTAGCAGCTGACACGTCACCGATGTCACTCCTGGTCCGCGTTTTCCATGTTTTCATGGTTGTGTAAGCGCAACTGTCGTCACTCGCGATTATCATCTGCTCAGCTTTTTAGAAATTCCCTCATACCACAGTGCTGTTGAATTCTCAATTCTGATTGGTCAGAAGGTGTGGACTAATTTTATGTAACAGCAACTCTGACGGTAGTTCTGTCTGCAAGTCAAATCACAGGTTTATATTAAGGCGTTTGCGTTATTATCGAATACGTTATTATTTCCATAGTAACAGATCTTTCACAGGAATTTGTATGGTGGATGCACCACAATCTAAAGCTAACAATAAACAATCTAAACAATCTAATCGTTGATATGGTGAAGTTTTCTGTAAGGAGATTTTTATTAAACATTTTTTTTTTTGGAAGGAGTCTCCAGTGTCAGCGCTTTCTAACAGTCAGCAAGTCTTCCGCCATGATGCTGTGTTTTGTTGTTTCTAGGTTAGATGACAAGCTGGGTTTTTTTTCTTATTAACTTCAAGAGAAGGTGAGGGAATTACTTTTTACAGCTGCTATAATGTAAGTGATAACAGGAACTACCTTGTTTCACGTAGGTATCTTTAAACGCTATAAAAGGATAAAAAGTTAAAAGCAAGTTGCTGTGATATAAGAGGACTAAAACACTTTAGGGACTTGCTGTTACGGGAAAATAATCTACGCATCACCACCGGGTCGTGTTTAATTCCACGGAAAAAGGGTAGTAATGAAAGTGTATCTGCTCTAGTGTAGAAACTATACAAATCCCTGGGTTTCTTTCGTTAAAAACACAATTTAATACTATAATAAGACAGAACTGAGGCAACGTCAGTTTCCATTTCATTTTCAAGTGGCAAACAATGTAGAATTGGAACTAAATGTAAGTAGGAACTGAAGTTGTAAGGAAGTAGAATTGGGCAGACAGACAACCCATGGCGAAGTTTGGCCAGAAAGATTTACAGTCTCGAATTATTCTTGGTTGTTTTCCCCACAGTGTAACTAATTTGCACCGAATTGAGAAAATCTTAATTCAGATGTCTGTCACTTATTACTGGATTCGCAACTCTGTGACGAACATACACCCTGTGTGACGAAAACGAACGGATGCCTGCTGCTTTTCCGCTGGCTAGTGTGAATGCAGAGTAGCTGTGATTGCTCAGGAATCTTGTCTGGGGCTGATGTTCCAAAAGCATCCTTATGCTACGTTCTCAGGATGTTTCAGCCTCCACTGATATGCATTGCTGGTTTGTCGTAGGCGTGTTTGTGGAGCTTTGCGGATTTTAGAGGAAATATATTTATTTTGTGCTATAACCCAGTAGACCTGCGAACACACTGAGTGTGTGCCAAGTTAAGGGTTGACAAGAGCTGCCCTTGTAGAGTTCTACCGCTGGAAAATATAGCTCTGGACGTTACCTGACAACCAGGATTAGTTTCTCGTCATCTAACCCAAAACCGGGGTAAATGACCGTAGTGATTTACGTAGCCCCCAAATGCATCGTTCTCATTGAATCATATTTTTGACAGATACCAAAAAGTCCCTAAGGTGCTAAAGTAATAGCTTCCATATTAAAGCATTCAAGGAAATCATCACTATGAGGGTCTGAGACAAAATATCAACCACTGTTTCTCCAAAACACCTTAAGAAGACGTGAAAGCCTTCTCCCACACACAGACACAAACACATCTTAGTGTTTTCAATATAATATTTCAAACAAGTCCAGACTGCCATCATGTGCCCAGTGTTAACATTCAGTGGTAAAATGAACCATGGAATTCGGACCAGAGCAAAATACAGCTAAGTATCTCCAGCAACATCTGTTGATATACAGAGCAGAGTGAACAGCAGAGAGATTGAAACAGAATTGTGTTTTTCCATTCTAGAAACTTCTCAGCACACACTAAGTAACCAGCAGTGATTTGGAAATCCCTTTCCCTTTGCTGTTCAGAAGTATCCAGAAAGTCATCAAAAATGTGAGTAAGCAGGAAGATGGGATTCACACCGAACCAGACTTTGATGTGTAGACACACAGACGACAGGTAGCAATTTCTTGTGAAATATGGCTGCTCAGCAGGAAGGGGAACCAAAGCAATGGTTTCCTTGGACGCTTGGCCGAAGAGCACTCGGTGTACAAGTAGTTTTTCTCAGACATTTTCAGCTTCAGTTCCATGCAACAAAAGCCTTAAAACCACAAGAGCCTTCTCGAAATATTTGGATAACCTGTTTCCTTGAGTAGCATATTTTTTAATATTCACAGCATTTAAAAGGTCTGTTCATCTACTGCGCAGTCCTTCCATGCAAGTCGTAAGAACTTCAGCAGGATGTTCCCTTTGACGCCATTTGTAGATGACCAATCCTCTCAAGTAAGAGGAAAGGCTTTTGGGACAGCAGTTTTTGTGTTGCAAACCCTGTTTTTCCCCCAACTCTACATTTTAATTTGGGTAAAGCACAGTCCTTCCACACACATTCCAGGAACTTCAGCCAGGCCTTTTCCCATCCACCCATTAAAGAGATCTTTTTACTGCAAACCCTAACGCCCAACCTGGGTATTGATTTGCGGATGGTCAATCCTTCCATTTAAGAGAAAGAGGTTTTCAGGAAGGGAAGCTTTGTCCAAATACATCATCATCTTGTACAAATCCCCCTCCCTTATTGTCAGCTCCTGGGCTCAGGTGTTCCTGTTGCTCCTGGAATGAAGAGCTCCATGGCTGTAGTGGCAGAGCAGAGATTGGCACGGTCCCAGTCTGGACTGATAGTGCCCTCTGGCTCCGGGGAGAGCGTGAGAAGAAGAAGGGTGCCAGCATCAGAAGAGCATGCTGAGGAGCACAGGTCCTCCGTGGAGAAGGTGAGACTGCCGAGCTTGGCTAATGAGTTGGAGCGCTTTAGACGGGAAGGCACTGTGAGTCCGGCCAGGCGCATCCTCGCTTCTATCTCCTGTGCCCGCTGCCGCACCAGACCCGGCTTTCCACGAATGCTGCGGATACTGTCACTGCTCGAGCTGCGTGTCAGCGTGGAGCCGTGCGGGGATGAGACTGGCGTAAGTGCTCCCGAGTCTTCGGCTACAGGTGGCACCGATGTCCAAAAGTCTGCTGGAGTACCGCCCATTCCCGATGAAGAATCGTTAGATGCAGAAGGACGCTCTGTTGTCTCTGCAGAGTCTCGTGCTGCAGTTCCTGCGTGTTCGCGGAAACGTTCCTGGAACAAGCCTGAAAGTTTCTCCAGCCTCTCAGCTCGCCGCCTGACCAGGCCAGACCTTTGTAGCTGGTCTAGTGTCTCCTGCTGTTGCTGCAAGCTCCCCTCTCTGGGTATGACTGGAGACCTCTCTTCTGCCTTGTCCTTGCCTGTTGAACCTTCATTCCTTTTGACCACTTGCCCCAGTGCTGTATCCTTTGTTTGCTGAAGATCAGGTTTCTGTGACTGGCTTCCGGACTTGTCCTTATGCACTGAGGGTGGAATGGCCGAGGAGACGCACGAATCTGAAGCTGTCTTGCTGCACTTGGTGCACTTGCAGTTTGGGCCACAAGGCCATAGTCGCGTGGGTGTGATGGCCTTGACTGCAACATTGCTGCAAGCTGGCACTTCGACGGAGATACTAGGCACACCAGAGAGGGGAAAGGGGACAAGGCCATGTCCACTGGCATTAGAGACAGTACTGGGGGTTGTGAAAGAGCTGGATACTGGTCTGGGTTTAGATGCCTGTTTCTTAAGGGTACTCTCCTATACAGAAAGGCCAGACAACAGAACATTACTGAAAAAAATGTTTTAGCTAAAGGTCACATAACCAAATTCAGTCTGTAGTAATTAGGGTCTTTAAGACAAAAATCTTTTAGAACAATGACTGTGTAATGGAACGTCTATGATAGAAATTATATTTACTACATTCAGGACATAAAGCAGTCAGACAACCACAAATCAAACAAGTCAGCAAAACTTTTACTCACAGCAAGATTGTTTTGTGTTCGGAGGTGGTTGTTGTTGTTGGAGTTCTCGTTGCACAGGTGATTCATGTTACCCAGATCGATGCCACTCTCCTCACACTCTGCCCCCGCTACACCTCCTTCTCTCTCTCTCCTCCCCCCCTCGGCCAGTGCCTGCATCTCCTCCTGTTCTTTTTTTGCCTCCTCCTCATCTTCCTCTTCCACAGTGCTGAACTCAAGGCGCAGGCGCAGCTCCTCCAGCGGTTCAGCACCACGGGTGCAAGTCTGTGCTGCTGTGCCCTCTCCAGCAGGAGCGGTGAAGCGGGGTGTTTCAAATGCCTCATCATCCAGCAGGGCATCACGCTCCACATCCTCTATCTCGATGTAGACGCGATCCACATCCAGCAGCGGCGGCGGCATACGCACCGGTGTTGACGGCTCGCTGTCCAGCGCAGAGTCCGACAGACGCCGGAAATAGTAGTTGTAGTTTTGGGGATTGGACGGGTCAAGTTCCAAAGCAATGGGCGAAGAGTGGGCAGCAGCTTCACAGCACGAGGGACCGGCCCCTGGGGACGAGGAGTCAGCGCAGCAGGGTGCCGCCGGACGCTGACAGTCAGGGTGATCACACTCAGAGTCCGGATGCCATAGCCGATTGTGACGTTGCTTGCTGTAGAGTATTTACAAAAGTGGCATGATTGCTCTTTTTAAATATTGTGCAAATGGATATTGGTTACTGCATAGCTAATGCTGGAAATGATAATGGAAGGATATTTTTCAAACATAACAGTGAATTGTGTTTGTCTGAGAAACTTACTTCACAAAAATTTTTCATTAAAGTGACAGGTCTGCCAAAAAACTAATGTAACTGCCCAACTGCAGTCCAACAGCCATAACATGTTTGGTATCTTTGGTATTACATGAGTACATTCTGAATGGTGAAATTGTGAAGCAGATCTCCTCTGTGGGGAAAATGCTTACCTTGCATCCAGAATGCCCTCATATTCGGCCAGCTGTCTCATGAAGCTGTCATTGGGCCGCGTGACACTGCGTTTCTCTTTGACGAAGTTGTAGGCCTTCTCCAGGGTCCAGCCGTACTCTTTCATGGCGTAGGCTATGACCGTAGATGCCGAGCGGCTTACACCCATCTTACAGTGGACCAGACACTTCGAATGGTTCTTCCTGAAAAGTCGGAGAGGTGAGAAAGCGTGAAACAAAAATTCAAACCAAGGAATGAACACAGCAGCATCCAAACCTTTCTCAGGACTGATTCTGTCACTGTGTTAAATGATTATACCACCATAGTAATAAACTGAAGTATATTTAAATTTTCTGTCCACATACCATTTGATTGATTTTTTTCCTAACTGTTCTGCCAACATATTATGAATAGAAACAGTAACACACCTATGTTCACAACAGTGTTAACTCTTACTGTATCTTAATGACCAATACCTGACTCCATTACTATGGTCTTTTTAGCAAACGTGGTGAAGACAGGTCAACTTGTTTGAGAAATAAAATTTCATAAAACGACAACAACAACAACAACAAAAACAAAACACTACTGACTGTTGTGTGCGTCTTACTTAGCCTTAACGATGAAGTTGTACGTGTCGTTCCAGTGAGCCAGCAGGTCCGTGGTCTCTTCGTCGTACACACGCACGTTGTGGTAACAAAAAGTCCCCGGGAAAAAGTTGTCGATCTCACGTGTGACATTTAGGATGTATCCCACCCTAAGGACAAAAACGTTATAGTATTAATTAAGGGCGTCCCATTCAGGGTATATCATATTGCATAAAATGCATCCAGGAGAATCCAAGAAAGCTATAATAGCATACACTGACAGCATTAAAAGTCGTTTCTATACATCCATACAGTTTAACGCACCCTGTCTCCTGTAGCTCCTCTAGATTGGAAGCGTTCCATTCGGATCCCTAAAATACATTTTAAAAAACCCACAAGATTTACATAACACACATCGTTATCAGCATTACTGTTATTTTTAGTACTCCTTTAACTTTAACAAGCCATCAACACTTTAAATTTTGCCACTAACCAGGTAGAGGTGGTCGAATATGAGCGTGGCTTTATCCATCTGACCCAGGATCAGCAGAATCTCGTTGTCAATGAACTCCTTGTACTCCTTCAGATTGCAGTTCATGTGCTGCTCGAGCTCATTGCGGATCTGACAGAGGTGTGAACGAAAACATAACACAGTGTGCGATGTTTTTTAAAAAAAAAAAAATTAAAAAACATTCTTAACACTAGATCTACAATAGCTAGACTAATCATGAGCACAGTACCATTAATTAAATTTATACAAGACTGCTCTTAAATTCTCAATTCTGATTGGCCAGAAACTATTGTGCTCTGATTAACAGAGTGTAGGAGTTTCACGTGGAATGTGTGGCATTTGGTACATTCTAGGAATTTCGCTCTGACGTTACAGAGCTACACACGGCAGGTTTTGTTCGTCACCTCCTTAGACGTCACATTCTCCAGGTCCTGCAGCATCATGATGCTCCTGAGTTTGGTTTTGATGAGGCATTCGGTTCGCTCTCCCTCCGTCGGCCTGGAAAGAACACCAGATGAAGATTAAACCACAGAAGCTACAAAAAAAAAAAAAAAAAAACTACTTGATATCCGTAGAATCAAGCTGCTATGTTCCAAGCACGT
Source organism: Pangasius djambal (assembly GCA_022985145.1). NCBI lineage: Eukaryota > Metazoa > Chordata > Actinopteri > Siluriformes > Pangasiidae > Pangasius > Pangasius djambal. The sequence goes on from CM040998.1 coordinate 3,433,417, forward strand.
GCACCAGGTTGAAGAGTGACTGATCCAGGATCTATTTTGAGAGTTTTACGCTTTACCCTATTTCACGTCATGTGAAATGTCTGCTCACAGTATGTCAGAGAAACTAGACAACGTAAAAAAGTTTTACTACCAAAAACTTAGTGTATGTCAGTGGACGAGACCCTAAAATATACTGAAATATACTGTGGATACATTGCACTCTTCAAAGAGCAAAGTGAACAAAAGCAAAAAGGTTTAGGTTACATCAAGGTAAGATTAAGAGCTCACTTGTCTCCGAACATGGCGGGCGAGTCGGGTCGCAGCGTCTCCAGGTCCTGCATGGCGTTCCACTCATTGATGCAGCTCTGTTCGGAGGCGATGCAGCTCTCGTAGTAGCCCGTCCAGGTGAGTGCGATTCCGCCAGGGAAGTAGTTATATCGCCGCGACACCTCGCATGCTTTGTGCAGCACCTGCAGAGCCGACCTGGTAACAGCGCAAAGGTCAGGAGTGAGAGACCGGAAACTGGACTGTTCCCATCCTGCTTGCTCATACCTGCACCTGACGATGGCCAGTCTGTCTATTATACGCATACTTATAAGTATAGGTTTAACCATTACTCAATATAAACATCAATTGCTTTAATTCAGATAAAAATTAATAGTTCACAGTGCCGGGCAAGATTAGACTGAACTTCCCACTAAATCCTCTCAGGGTTTCTTTTGTCCATAGCGCTGTCTAATCGTTCATGGCTTAAGCCTAGGATCAACGGTCTTGTACTGTGTGTTAACATGTTCTCCATTTCAGATTATATGACGATATGAAGATCCTCTAACGATAAAGAAAATTTCTGCTTACGTCATCAGTCAGAGGAGGAAACAGGAACACGTGAAGAGATACATTCTTAAAATAGGGATGTGTTTTCAGGCCATTAGCATGTTTCGTTTACGTTTTGCCATTGCTGTTTTTTTTCTATGCAATCCTGCTATTGGTGGCTTTTAGAGGAGTGTTGTAGCGGCACTCGCATTCGGAGATTTTACTCAAGCCTTTCTGACATGTTGCCGGAACTTAGTTGTCAGCTGTCTTTGGCCGCAAAGGCACCAAACTGGCCGATGAGCAATTCACGTTACGCATGCTAAGATGCATATAGAATTATTTTATGCAATTATGCAATATAGAGTGTAAAGCTGGCATAAATCACTGGGGTAAATGCACTGTCTGTAAAACACTATGAAAATAAACGTCTCCTCTATTCGACTCCATCAGTCAGAACCTGGGAGGAAAATGTGAAGTGCATACAAAATAATCTCATCAGTAAGCAATGTCAGTTACACACATCCACCAACAGGTGGCAGCCAATGGCCGAGTTTGGCGAATCTCCCAGTAGATCTGCTCAACAGTGTTAACAAGCGGTGTGTGCTCAGGACTAAAGCTCCTGACCCACCCAGCCACCTGAGCAAGGCCTTCTGTATGACCACGATCGGCTGAAAGCACGCACGCTGAGCGTTATCTACCGTCATCGCTTCCTTTTTCCATCGTAATGAAATGAGTTATTCACACTCTGGCCGTGGCGCGAGAGCGAACATGAAACCACAGCTTCTCAGAACAACAATGCTGCTGTGTCATGCGGTATCACCTTCCATTTTTTATTCAAATAAATACGACTATGAATGCAGTAGGACCAGCTTTCAAATTTCCTGGTGATCTTTGGATATTTGATATTAATATTAAAACCGTTCTTGCCTTTTTGACCTAAATTTACATTTAGAAGGCAGTCAAGGGTTAACGCAATGCTTTTCCTAATTTTCCCCTTACCCCAGCTGTAATCGATAAATCAAGTGCACAGTTTGCTCCTTCCTGGTTTTGCACTAGACTTAAAAAAGCGAATGTAGCTAACAAGTAAGGGACGTTTATACAAAACAGGTTGCGGTTTCTGACACTGTGTGACACTGTTATGTATAAAAACGCACAAAATGACGTCACAAAACAGTCACTTCTCCATTGTGAGAAAAGGAATCACGTTCTTCCTCGGCACCAGCTGGAGGCCTGACATCTGAAGGCAGAACTGAATATGATAATTATAAAAGCTCATACTGGATTATTATATTAATATAATCAACTTCAGGGAGGTAACCATAACTCCACGTCATGTTGGGCTGTATTACACCACCCTGTTGTTGATTATTTTCCTATAACAGCATGTCCCGATGCGTTTTATTTCTTTTATACCACACCAATTTGCCGACTATTAATTTTTTTTAATCTATGAACGAATGACAAATTGTACATTTTATCTGGTTTTAGTTCCATTAATGTTTTTTTTTAAAAAATATACTTATTCTGCTATTTTACAAAATTAGAAACAAGCTTATCAGCTACGACTGGCAATCAGGGGAAAACCTAGTACACATTTTATTTCTGACTGAACTGTCCCATTAAGGGGACAATAAGAGCCTACACTGCTAGATTTGGAGTGTGTCTTACCACATGGCCTGAACCGACACGGGTTTAAAGATGTGTGTGCGTCCTGCCGTAGTCACGCTGAAACCCCTGCAGACGGGAACACAAAGGTCAACAACAGAGCCATCCACTTAGAAAGCTTAACGTTTCTTCTTTTAAGGAATGGAAACTGAAATAAATGTTTTTGACTTCCTGTTTAGCCTCTCGCATACAATTAATGGACATCTTACATTCTCTTCCTAAACACCTTTAATGTGATGAATACTGCACGTAATATAGCAACAAAAAAACATGGATAATACCTTATATAACTATACGCACTACATAAATACTTTTTTTTTTTTGGCCATAAATGTTTTACGAGTAAGAATATGAGCGATAATATGATAATATACGATTTCAAATCCCAAATCGGATGAATCTGTTTTTATCTTCCCTGGAACGGAAAACTAATATACAGTTTTTACTGAGATTTATAACCATCATCATTATCATTCGTTTTTTTTAAAAAATCCTTTTATGAACCAGAGCTCTGAATCTGAATATCCTGCTCAAACACCAGTTGCTTAATTTGTTTCAAAATCATTGTGATGCTACGCCTGTGATTACAAATAAGATACACATTAAACACCTGAGAATGGAATACACATTAAAACACTGCTGGTGCTGTAACTGTAGACGACAGAATGACAGATTTCTGAAAAACGGTTTTAACATTTGGTGATGGTTGCTACAATATTCACACACGCTGAGGCTGCATTTGCGTGTTTGGACCAATAGGGGAGGATGCACTCACCCGTCTCCGTCCAAATGGATCTTTGTGTCGCTCCAAAGAGGCAGAACCATCCCTATAGAGCAGCTTTTACTGTGAGGACACCAAAAAAAAAAAACACACACAACACACTGTTACCCAACTCCGACTCTTTCAGTCTGCAAATATCCTACGTAAACATTGTAATTTACACATTTTGCCCTGAATATAGTTGTTCAGCCAAGACATGTCTGATTCAATTCAATTCAATTCAATTCGATTTGTATAGCGCTTTTAACAATGGACATTGTCACAAAGCAGCTTTACAGAAATAAATGGATTCACAAAAAATATATTGTAAATATTTGAATTTATCCCTGATTCTGATGTTTAAAGCTTTTTTTTTAAATCCCAATCCTGCCCACTCTCATTACTTTATTCGTACCTGCTCACGCTATTTTCTAACAAACTTTGTAGATTCTGTTTCCCAAAATATAAACAAATTTATAATTTTCTCTTTTTTTTGTCCTGCGAGCTTCTTAACCGACATCATGTAAGTGAAAACCACTCGAGACTTTTGTTAGGTGCCACACCTCTTGAGGCTCATGTAGCTAACATGTAACATAAGTTTACAGACTACAGACTATAGCGTCGCGCAAACCTGACGCCTAAATCGTCACAAATGTGAACTATAACATTACATTATCACTTTGACTATCGCTATCTTTAACGTGCAATTCACATTTACATGCCCAGTCTTTGGGCCGCGCCTCCTAGCTGAGTTTGTATTTAGCTCCGTGACGTCCTTTTGTCCGTTTTTATAGCTCGGTGTGTCATACACTGTCAGAAATCATACACACAAATCTGTTTGAGACACTGAGCAACTCGACACAGCTGTTTGAAGCCAGTGTGTGATGATTCAAGGCATTATTAACAGGGTTTTTTTTTTTTTTTTAAACATCAGACAAGTCATGCCAAAGATTGCCTACATTGGAATTTTGCATACTTAATAAAACCAAAAATGTAGTCATTAGAATTAAAATGTTGATTAAAATTAACTAAATGAATTCAAATGCAATTTCCCTGAGAAGACACTCTCAGCAGAATGGTTTGTTGGAATGTCATTACTTGGTTTCTTTATTTAATCAAGAAAACGTGCTGTTATAAAAAAAATATTTGATTCCATTTTCAGTATAAAAATCTAACGTAAATCCAATAATAATCAACATTTTGGGAAATTTTTGGTTCTAGGTATCAAGAACAACTGAACATTACACACACAACACATACAATGTGGCTTACTGTGTGGTTTATAAGATTTAAAAAGGAAACTAGCATTTATATCAAGTTATAATGAAGTGGGTGGAGCTTAAAAACTTCTTCAAAGTTACTAAGTTTTGGATAACGCAATTGACACAAGTGAATAAAAACAGTAAAATAAAAAAAATTTTCTGTTGTGTTTTGATATTTTATCACTACAGTTTAATAGAAGACGTTATAGATGCAATGCAGGTCAATGCTTTAACAGGTCAAACTGGTAGCTTAGTTATATTAGCTTTGTAGCTCCAGTGCAAATCTAATGATGTAAACTTCAAACATGTTCATGGCTATTCGACTACATTTGACTAATTTTTTTTCTTCCACCAAACAAACACAAACTAAGACAAAAAGTATGCTTCATATGCAAGATATTTTTAGTAAATCATAAGGTTAGAGAAATGACAAAGTGGAATTTAAAGTATTTTTCTTCATATTTGGTGCAGCCAGTCCAGAAGATCTACACTCTTCTCTCATGACTTCAGCTGAAGTGAATCATGTGAAGTCTTGCTACTGATCTATTATCGCAGCTGTTCACGTGGTCGGCTCGGGTGGCCCATCACACTGACTCAGAGCGTCTGAGTGCAGTTAGACTTGATGAGTGCGTAACCACAGAGATTAACGCAGTGTAGTAAAGCTCAGCTGGTCTGTCTGAATGAGGAGGAAGTAGCAGCAGAACCTAACTCAAACCACCAGGTTCATCTTCCTGATTTCAGGCAGGTCTGAGATACACCTTCACTGAGCTAGTGTGGGCTGAGAGAAATTACAATAATCAGCTTGCTAGCCAGGGTAAAGTTGTTTATTCATTAGGTCTTGGTTTTTGGTAGCTGATGAGTTTGAAATTTGTATTCATTATTAGTTAAGCAAAACTATGCTAATCTTTTTTTTACCCTTGTTCTTATCTAGCAGTGGGGTTAGGCTTTGGATTTGGATTGGATAAATGAAAAACGCTTCTGTTAGCTGCTTTTTTTTTTGGTTCCAGCAGAGTGTGCATGGAAAACACGAACAGAGGAGCAAATATACGAAGATATATCACATATCGAGTCGAAAATATTTTGTCATTATTCCAATTTTGTAATCAAGAAGATTCAGTCAAGTCACAGAAGGAGCTCCAATTCTCTCAATTTTCTGTCTCCAGAACTACAGCAAAAGCACAAAACGTCCTCATCCACAGAGTTACACAAATGTTTAGATCATTGTGGCAGGAAGGTGTGGTCAAGCACCGGCTGTGAACATGCAAAGGAGTCGCAGGAAACAAGCAGGTAATGAGTGAGTGGTTACACCTGCATATGTTATTATTCATGTAAGTTTGCAGTAAGGGTTTTTTGACCTTCGGAAAAAAAAAAACAGCTGACCACGGGAAAAGGCTGACACTGACCTTGACAGTAAACACAAGACAGAGAAAATGTAAAATGTTGTGTGTGCTTTTTCCCTGATTCAGTTGGCGAATAGAAAAACAGAAAAGTGCTCAAGAGAAACAAATTAAAAACAGCAGTCTTAAGCAAAGTACAAAGAAGAGGGCCCTGGTCCTATTTATATTTTATATATATATATATATATATACACACACACACACACACACACACACACAAAGTCCTAATACAAAGAAAAGTCTGACCAAACAGTGCTAACATGGTCAGTAGTTTGCAGTAGCTAGTAACATAATTGCTCAGCCAATGTCTATTCATTGTTAGCATTGGGCAAAAGTATTTCCGAAGGCAAACCCGTGTTGTGTGTGTGTGTGTGTGTGTGTGTGTGTTTACCTGTCTTTATTGTTGAAGTCCATCCCCAGCAGAATGTTTTCCTCCGTGTCCTGTCTGCCGCTGGTGTAAACCACCACCATGTACCGCACACGATCTGACCAAGCGCTCTCCAACCGCACCGCCTGCCACCCACCCACACACACACATACACACACAGACACACACGCACACACAGACACACACAGAGAGAGAGATAATAAGAAACAGTCACTTATGTCAGTAGACAGCAAACATCCCATTAGCGATATCTGGATAATGAATGATCTGATTTCGCTCTTGCTTTCTTATATATACTTTTGTTCACACTGGGAGATCCAGTGAGATGTAATGTATTATTACTACCTAGATGATACACAGAAACTGCCCAAGAATGAAGTGTGAAGTTTACTGTGGAATCTTTTTGTGGATTTTAAAATCAGTGGTTGTTTCTTTAGAGGTGCGGGTTAATCAGGTGAGGTACCACACAGTGATCTGTCATTACAGTTCGGTTAAAACCTAATATCTAATATCTAAGGTTTCCCAACTAGCTCTTTTATGTGAAATTTGGAAATGCCAATTTAAAAAGGGGAACTAAATGGCTAAATATTGTGGATGAAGTTTTTGCGTTGGCTGCGGTGGAAACGTTTGTTCACTGGTAAAGACCAGATGAAAAAAAATGAGCGTAGAGGTCACATGTTTCAGCACTACATCCAGATATATCTATATAAACATGGCCATAGAGGACACTCATGATGTGTGGAGAAATAAAGGGGAAAAAATGTTTCTTGATTTAAATATTGAAAACAACATAAAACATTGTAGGGACCCTGACCAGGATAAAGCAATTAAATAAGAAGTTCTGCATTATATTACATTTTTCACTACAACACGCCAGTTTTGTTCTAGCTGATTTTTTGTAAATGTGCTTTTATGTATTATATCTACAATAGATATAATATGTGCAATATGGCAATGCATATCTGAGGATGATTTAAAAAAAAAAAAAAATCTACTGATAGATATTTTCCTTTATCGACTACGTATATATCTCAAAAGCCACTTTTTGGCAGCCGATTTACGCCACTAAGGTTGGCGCTAGGAGGTACTAGCGGTGTGCTGTAGCGAAAACTAAAACTAGCACAGACGAGAATGACACAGAGCGAAACTCCGACACAGAACAGGCGTCAGCCCAACTAAAAGATGAGGAACTTGTACCTAAAAAGGGAGGTATTTCTGTCGTTTGGATGTGGTTTGGGAATAACAAATCAGAAACTGACCAGAAAACAGTCATTTGTAAATGCAGCCCAGTAATCAATTTTACAGAAACATAATAAATTGTGATGTCATTTCAAGATATGAAATTATCCATCTTGTGATATAAGATTTTGTCCATATCTTCCAGCCCTACATCCATAGACACACATTTATATTCCAGGATGGAGAAGGAGCACCAGTAATGCGTCCACATGGCCTCACGTCACTGTGGACAGAATTTCGTCATTGTTTAAGTAATTGTCTGTAATATATACGTGTATGGTTAACACCTGTTTTATTGCTGGGGTGAAATGTAATCTAATTATGCTCAGGTCACTGAAAATGTGTGTAAATGGGGCCAAAAAAATGTCCTCACTAACCAGGATTGTGTCTGGTCTTCATTAATACTGTAACACGAGGAAAATAACCTCAGAGTGCATCTCTGTGCACACTAACAAACAGGACCACTAAATACTGACCAGCCACACACACACGCACACACACACTTCAAGAAACACGCGTGAAATGTTGACAGGTTTATTTGGAAAGAGTGTGTCACGTGGAAACTCCGCAATAATGCACATACACCCGAGCATGTTCTCATCGGTTAATGAATGAGACGAAACGGCAAACAGCCTACAGCTGTCAATAAAACACATTCAGGCATGAGTGTGGCTGTGTGTGTGTGTGTGTGTGTGTGTGTGTGTGTGTGTGCTCACCAGTTTGATTCGGTCCTCGGAGCGAAGAATGTTGATCATCACCTGTAGGTGCTGAGGTAAATCTCCTATTGAAAGAGGAAAATATGCCGTTAAAACACAACCCTGACGACTCGACCTCTTAATAAACCAGCTCGTCGGCTCGACACCATGACATACCGCATGTGTTAAATCAACGCAGGCATAATGGCAATAAAACCGGAGCAAGATTTATGGAGGTGAGGCACAACAGGAATGGGGAGGAACGAATACGAATGATTCACTTCTCGATGAGTGAGGAGGACGGGACGGAGACGGCCAGCGCTCAGAGCACTGCGCAGCGTCCATGCATGCGTTCAGATTTTACTACAACACTGAGGACCTGAGGCTTAAGTTTGTTTTTCTTAAACCTAACTCAGGTCCTCACAAGTACGTAAAGTCAAGTACCCACACACACACACTAATGCAGTGTTAAGATTCCACAGATAATCTTCCCAGATCACAGAATCTAAATCTCTTAAAGCAGAGAGTACATGATGTACAGACTGTGCATCAACATGTAATACAACGAATAAACACAGTTACACCACGGCCACAGGAAATACAGTGCTCCTTTCTGATTGGCTGACAGGTGTCTTTTGTTTTCTGTTACAGCACAGCGTTGTTGAATTCTTGAATCTGATTGGTCAGAAGGTGTGGATAAATTTTCTACAACAGTTTGCAAGGTTTATGTTAATGTGCTCCTTCTAATATGTTAGTGTTTCTATAGCAACAGCGTAGGCAGGTATCGTATAATGTTGATATGGTGAAGTTTTTTGGGACGAGATGTTTATTTAGGATTTATGGACAGTTATGGAGTCTCCAGTGTCTTCAGGATGGAAGAGTTGGTGAAGGAATGGACGTTTATAGCTGCTGTAACGTGAGCGACAACAACAGGAGCTCTTTTGCTGATGTTCCACAACATAACAATAAATTGATAAAAAGTATAACGTTAATTTTGATCAATGGAAAATCGTAATGGTTGGCGTAATAGGAATAAAACACTTCGGGGCACGCTGTTAGAAAATAAATAGAAAATAATCAACTTTGATGCGGTAACAGTAACTCTGCTTGGTGGCAGTCGGATCACACCAAGATTCTTTCAGAGATTCTACTGTTCACTCCAGTTGTTGTCAATAATATAATTTGTAATGAAAATTGTTGTATTGAATCAGAAAAGAACGCAAAATAGAAGCATTTTCACTAGTGCTCTCAGACTTTTGGGCCCCGCTGTATATGTTACGTTGTATACGCTGTATATGTTACGATAAACGTGTTACGTTTATCTGGATTATCGGATGAGATCACAAAATATGAGACCTGCATTAAAATGGCTTTCTCTTTTCTCTCTTTTTGTAGGCTGGCATTACGGAGCATACCCATAAGGCCTTACTGCACATTTCTCTCTCTCTCCCTCACACACACACTCTCTCCAGAGCTTATTCAATTCTTTTCTACAAGAAGTAACCTAAGACTCTTTAACCTTCTGAACCTTAGAATAAAGAGTTTTTACGCGAGTTACCTCCCAAAACCATCCCCCTTTCAGTCCAGAATGTGGACTCGTATCTCAGTTCTCTGCTCCTGAGGTTGTGCAGAGTTCAAATTAGTCTGCTAAAGGTTAAAAAAATAAATAAATAAAAATACAAAAACAAAATCAACCTTGACCTTGCCTCCAAACAAAACCTGAGATGCCGAACAAGCTCTTTGGAAAAGCAGTTTCTCTAAACAGTGATCATTTTTACATTTGTTTGGATGCTGTGGATGTGTGGCGGGAGTGGGGGGTGGGGGGTGAGAGAGAGAGAGAGAGATAGGGAGGGAGAGGGAGAGATGGCGGCCAGACGAGCTCGTAAATCTAAACCACCGTCTGCGTTAATTAGCAGTTTTGGTCTTGATCAGATGTTGTTTTACACTCGGCCTCTGTGGCTGTTGTTCCTGCTTTCTGTTTTTCTGGCAACGCTTCAGGTAACCAGAGCAATGATCCATCATTGCAGTAGTGAGTCACGCTGTCGCGGTTGGCATGGTGAGAAAAAGGAGAGTGACAAAAACCTGTATCTGAATAGAACCAGGATTTAAGCAAGTGGAAAGATGCCTAGTTTCAGGTTTTCTAAACGCGCTAGTAGGAATGTACAGAATCTACAGCCGGTTCCTGCGTTTTTAAGGCATCATATACACCTAAGGACGTAATCCTACATCAGTCCTCCGTACACTTTTCTGAAATCATCCATTCAGTATGAGTGAAAGGTTTGACCTTTAAAACAGGACATTTGATTTGCTGCTCCACGTCCACAAAAGGAAAACAGTAGCAAGCCTTCCACCTGGAGGCTTGCAAAGCAGCTCTGGATCAAAGGTGCTTTTCTGCTGATCGAGCGCCAGCTTGATCCCTGGTCACTCCCTGACCTTTAACCTTGATAAGAGGAACAACAAAACTGACCTCGGGTCAAGGCAAAAGAGCATGTGACTCAACACTCACACAGCCGGACAGCACAGGGTCTGTTGAAGCGCATCTACGAGGGGAAAATATGACAGGAAACAAACCAGGACATCTTATGACATTATTAGAGATCGAGTCAGTTTTGAGTGTTAAAAATCAGGGCATAACTTTAAGTGGAAACTGGGCTAGAAAAGCTAGAACAGTCAAAAGCCGGAACAATCTGGAAGCTCAGACCGAGTTTCCCCTATACAATCTTTTATATGAGTTCAATGACAGTGATCACCTTGTACACCATTTTTGTAAACGATTCACATTGATTAGAAGTTCAGACATGATAAACTGGAGTCTCATGTCATGTCACGCCACACGACCTGTCTCTCCGGTTCTTACTTCAAGTAGTTTTGTTAAGAGATAATTATAATACAGACAAACCAGAATATCAGAGCTACTGTAGCATCACTTCCTATACTGTATACAAGGTCGGCTAATCAACAGATAATTATTAAATAAACAGATGTTTTCTGTTATAACTTGTATTCTTGTATCTTGTTTCCTGTTCACCTTCTAGCACGTGCTGCAACTTATACAGCAAAGTGAAACAGATTGGAAAAAGACCAGGTTGATTTTCCAATTATCAACTGTCCAGTTTTGGTGAAACTGTGCCCACTGTAGCCTCAGATTCCTGCTCTTAGCTGACAGTAGTTTAACCAGTGAAGTGACGTGGGGCCAAGTACGGAATTTGTGCTCTCCATTTAACCCATCCAAGTACACACACACACACACACACACACACACACACACACACACACACACACACACACACACACACACACACAGAGCAGTTTTATTTTTTTTTTAGCTGCGGCACCCGGGGAGCCATGGGGGTTTGGTGCCTTGCTCAAGGGTCTCACCTCAGTCGTGGTATTGAGGGTGGAAGAGAGCGCTGGTCATTCACTCCCTCCACCTACAATCCCTGCCAGACCCGAGACTCGAACCCACGACCTTCAGGTTCACCTTCGGGTTACAAGTCCGACTCTCTAACCATTAGGCCACGACTGCCCCAGACGTGGCCTTCTCCTGTTGTACCGAATCCACCTCAAAGTTCAACGTGCTGTGCGTTCTGAGATGCTTTTCTGCTCACCACGGATGTAAAGAGTGGTTATTTGAGCTACTGTAGCCTTCTTGTCAGTTGAACCAGTCTGTCCATTTTCCTCTGATCTCCCTCATCAACAAGGCGTTTCCACCCACAGAACTGCCACTGAATGGATGTTTTTTTTTGGTTGTTGTTTTTGCACCATTCTGTGTAAACTCTAGAGACTACTGTGTGGAAAAAAAAAAAAAAAGCATCAGTTTCTGATGTCCAACCACAGTCAAAGTCACTGAGTTCACATTTTCCTCATTCTGATGCTTGATGTGAACATTAACTGAAGCTCGTGACCTTTATCTGCGTAATCTGATGCATCGAGCTGCTGCCACGTGATTGGCTGACTGTATAACTGCGTGAACGACCTGGGGTACAGGTGTTCCTATTAAAGTGGCTGCGAGCGTATATACACTCCCGTAGCTAGGGGGAGGGATTAAGATCTGTAACCAAGCTCAGGAAACAGTACAATCCTGAACAGCGGCAACATTAATAGCGCAAAAAACTAAACTAGGAGTCTTATGGGAATAATAATCACATCCACATCTCCATCTATCACTCATTTTTAGAAAAACAGTTCAAAACATATTTGTTCCACTTTCGAATTTTTATTAGTTCATCGTGGTAATATTAACGAGCGCACAGAGCCATCGGACATCTGATGGACATCTGAACACTTTTAACACTGTCAGAAGCAACGCATGCCTCACTCTCTCTCCCTCTCTCTGCCCCTCGAGTCGCCGTCCCTGCTTCCCCGTCTTACTCAGTGTCTCTGAAAATAGAACGAGCGCATCGTTCATGTCTCAAGCTCTCGATTGGAACGGGCACGGCTTCAAAAGCAACGCGTAGGACAGCGTGTCGCACAGGCACAGCTGCATGAAGTCCAGAGATAACATCAGATGAGGTAAGCAGGGTAAAGGAGAAAAACATCCTCAAGGAACAGCGACGCAAAAACTGACAACAAAGGGCGTGACGAGACGTCCAAAGAGCAGACTGCTCTCTGCTCTGTTGATCAGAATTCCAGGAAAACAAGCGCTAGAAAACAAACTGTACCGTTTATCACGACGTTATAACCGGCGAGCTTTTTATAGAACGGCATGGAGAGACATTCAAACTAATTAAAAAGTATTCGCGTGTCCTAAATCCCTTTACGCACACAGGACAGAAGCACTCGCCTCACGTCTCCCCGTGTAAGCTGCGCTAAAGCGTTAATCCAGCTAATCCCCGCAAACGCACACGTGGACGTGGACACACACACTGTGCTTATACGGGATGCACTTAACCAGCACTGTGTACACGGCCATCGCACCTACACAGGTCCTGTGCAGCATCTGCTGTCCTCACACACCTTCAGGACCCACCCACACACACACACACACACAGTTATCTGTACAGGATCTGGGGAGTGAAAGGAAAATAACTGGGGAGGGGTTATGCAATCAGAACAGACACACAGGCTGAGAGACCAAAAAAAATCCCCAAAACCGTGACACAGTGATCTCAATATTGCAGTCGATTAACATTCTGATTCACTTTCCTGAGTATCATGAGCGTCACACGGATCAGCAAAAGATTACGTTTTTAGATATCGCAATAAAGATATGACGAGAGAGGCAATAAATTAAGACAAACTCTATTGCGTGCCTGCATGTGCATCAAAATACAGAATGTTTTTAAATAAATAAATAAATAAATAAATAAATAAATAAATAAATAATCACTCTCTCTTGAGCTCTGTTAATTGGGATTCACCACAAAAAAAAAATGTAGTAGTAGAACAGACCTGTTTAATATATAGAAAGAATTATTTATTTTTATTGCTAAAAAAAAAAATGTTTCTAAAAAAAAAAAAAAAGCAAAAATGTGGAAAAAAAAAAAAAAAAAAGAAGATAATTTCACTATTTTGAGGCTTACGTACAAACGTCTAAGAGCAAACCAGCAGCTTACAGTCAAAAACGACTTTTTAAAATACTAAATTAATAAAAAAACATCACGATATCTCAGAAAAACATCGTGATTTAATGCCTAACCTTACTTTATGGATTTACTCGAGTAGCTCAATTAAAATTACTCTTACAAGCACAATTAAAAAAAAAAAAAAAAACAAACATGAGTGTACAGAGGCACTACTGCTTGTCGTGTTTTGCACGAAACGCAGCACTGAGATGATCATCTTGTTTAACTTTCATGTCGTATTGCACATTTTCGCTCCTAATTCCTCCTCACATACATTCTGGCATTCGAGTCCAAGCAGCACTCGTCTATTTTCGGTCTAATTGCTAGTGTGTCTAAATATATATATATATATATATATATATATATATATATATATATATATATATATATATATATATGTATGTGTGTGTGTGTGTGTGTGTGTGTGTGTGTGTGTGTGTGTGTGTGTGGGCTGTGCAGCTAATCTGAGCCAATCTGCTTCGTGGTCTGGCAAAAACCTTATGTTCATTTCATTCACATATTCATTACACTGTATTATAATCACACTACATCGCTGTTGAATTCTCGATTCCGATTGGTCAGGAGGTCTTCATTTCAGGACCGTCTGCACTTATTAACGTGAGGAGTGAGACATGAGAGAAGATGTTGAGGGAACGACTGTTTCTAGCTACTGGAACGTACGTGAGAACAGGAACTAACTTGTGTCGCGTCAGTTAAAAGTTGCAATCGTTGTTGAAAATGATTCAGTTCGGGGCGGTAACAGTGACTCCGCTGCGCACCGTCGCACTCTGCATCACATAACCCTGTCACTGATTTAACTGAAGTGCTTCATTCTGTACTTCAGGAGTCTTCTGTGAGCATTCATGCCCATCCTTATTCCAAACGCTTTAATCCATTCTGATTGGCTGGCAGCGTTTGCGAGTCGAATGTGTGCGTGAGAAGTGCGTCAGTGTGAGAGCGCATGGATACGTCTTCCCCTGGGCAAAAGGAGCTCACCTGCATGCTTGGGGCTGGATTCCTGAGCACGTGTGTGTGTGTGTGTGTGTGTGTGTGTGTGTGCGCTCACCTGCATGTTTGTGGTGGGAGTGAGTCCTCTGACCCTGCGCACTGCTGCCCTGCTGCAGGAACAACGCAGCTCCCTTCACCATGAAAAAGCTCTCGCTCAGACTGCAACACAGACACACAGAGACAAACAGTTCAAACACGCTTTGAATCTACAGAGATCAGACACTATTCTGGCTCGCTCTTCCTCACGCATGAGGCAAAAAGCTCCGACACACGCACATTGCGCCAAGTGAGCATGCTCAAAGAGGGGGAAATCCAGCGCTGAGTGAGTGCTGAAACACTGGCTTTAATTATCGTCTGGAAGCGCGCAGGTTATTGAGCGCAATCCTGTGTGCTGCAGATTCCAGCGTCTTCAAGCGAGACCATGATTAAACTCCGGCTACGTCTGAAGTCTTACAAAGACGAACACACAACACAGACTGGTGGCGAATTGTGTCAGGCTCAAAGCACTTCAGAAGTAACAGGGTGGATTTGTGTTTTTAGAGCTTTCCAGAACAGAGAGCACCTGTAACAGGTGAGGCAGGAAGCAGGCCATCTTGGTATCTGAAAGGCCACGGAAGGTAAACACTCATCACAGGTCAGTTTGGAGTAGTGGAACCTTACGTGAAGCAAAGCTGAAACATTCCTACATCACGTTTATTCATTTTGTCAAGGCGGATATGTGTAAACGCAAATCGTTTTGAAAACGTTGTCGTTTATACGTGAAACTTTTTGAAAACGCAAGAGGAAAACTTTTCCGTTTTTGACTACATCGCTGTCGTGTAAACGTAGCCTAAGAACATGCTGTAGCAGACAGCTATCGTCTTTCACTAGTCTTTGCTTTCATGGGCACAGACTCACCAAAACTGGACAGTTGAAGACTGGAAAAAGTTTTTTTTTTTTTTTCCCTAATCTTCAGCTGTCCAGTTTGGGTGAGTCTGTGCCAATGATAGCCTCAGATTCTTGTTCTTAGCTGACAGGAATGGAACCCAACGTGGTCTTCGGCTGTTGTAGCCCATCCATCACATGGTTCGATGTTTTGTGCATGCTGAGATGCTTTTCTGCTCACCACGGCTGTAAAGAGTGATTATATGAGTTATTATCCTTCCTGGCAGCTTGAACCAATCTGGCCATTTTCCTCTGACCCTCTCTTATCAACAAGGCGTTTCCACCCACAGACCTGTCGCTCACTCACTGTTTTTTTTTTCTCTCTCACCATTCTTTGTGAAAATATCAGGAGATCAGCAGTTTCTGAAATACTCAAACCAGCCCATCTGGCACCAACAACCCTGCCACGGCTAAAGTCACAGAGATCACACGTTTTCCCCATTCTGATTTGCTACTTTGCTTTGATCAAAACAGCACTGTGAAGCAGAATGGATCTTCTCTTGCTTATGGCTTTGAGAGAAATAATAAGGAAAGTAATCTAACATGAGTAAATGCGGCTTAGCGTGCGACTAGAATGGGACCAGGACCATCAGCCATGTTTCAGAGAGCAAAATGGTGGCTGAAATATTCCGAGGTCACGCTTTTTTTTCTTGCCCAGCTGTGGTCGTGACCCTGTGCTGAGTCAAGCTGTTCCATTTTTAAGCCATTGTCTCGCTCTGACTGGACTGGATGTCCTGAGAAACCCTGACCGCAGCAGCCGAAGAGAAGAAGAAACCAACAGAAGCAGCTTTGTGCAAAGAGTTATGCGTCAAACCCTCCTCCTCCGACTCTCCCTCTATCCCTCTCTCATTCCGTTTTTGTCTCTGTCCCTCCATCTCTGAAGACAAAGTTGCGCTCTGTAAAAAAAAAGATGTGGGCACGTCGGTGGATTACAGGGGCTTTTGTTTCACTCCTCTTTTCCTTTGTTCTTTCTCTCTTTCAATCCTCTAGCAGAGATTTATGCCATGCATAGCATAAGCGTGAGGTTTTCTGAGAATGTCGCTATGTGAGGAGCAGGAGGGGGGGAAAAAAAAAAGGAGCAAGAGTGATGGATTTGACAAGAAACCGCAACACACACAGAGAGAGAGGAGAAAATGACAAGCTGAACAGACTGCACTCACACTCAAGGGTGTAATTATGTTGACAGTTTTGTAGCGAGACCGAAAGCGCTGTTCTGTGTTGTGTAAGTGAGGGACGCTATTGTTTACTGATCACGACGCTGACATTCGTAACTTCTCCGGACAGATGTGCGTTTCATTTCTCCGAGTAGACATGTGCAATCAGGACGGGGATCCTGTGGGAGTGGGAGGTTTTAACTTTCATGTGGGTGGTCAGATATGAAGCTCACTTCATTTTATAAAATTCCAAATTTAGAATAAATGACGACTTTATGTCAAGAGCATACATACACTATACGGCCAAAAGTTTGTGGACGCCTGACCATCACACCCATATGTGGTTCTCCCCCAAACTGTTGCCACAAAGCTGGAAGCACACAATTGTATAGAATGTCTTTGTATGCTGTAGCATTACAATTCCCTTCACTGGAACTAAGAGGCCCAAACCTGTTCCAGCATGACGATACCTCTGTACACAAAGCAAGCTCCATGAAGACATGGTTTGAGAAGGTTGGAGTGGAAGATCTCAAGTGTCCTGCACAGAGCCCCGACCTTAACCCCACTGAACACCTTTGGGATGAACTGGAACACTGACTGCACCCCAGACCTCCTCACCAACATCAGTGTCTGATCTCACTAATGCTCTTGTGGCTGAATGAACACAAATCCCCACAGCCACGCTCCAACATCTAGTGGAAAGCCTTCCCAGAAGAGTGGAGCTTATTATAACAAATCTGGAATGGCATGTTCAACAAGCACATATGGGTGTGCACAAACGTTTGACCATATAGTGTATCACTGTGTATCTTATGTACACCCAGGATATTTAAAAGCACTAAATGGCACATCAGAGCCAAAACATCCCAGTCCGCCTGGTTTCCAAGTCGACTTGTAAAATGTTTCGCGATTTCACGCACAGCGATGTTCAACACCCCGACAAGCTCCGTCTCTCTTTAAAACTTTCCGCATGTATTAATTTAAACATGTCTTGTCTGAATGCGACTCCCAGTAACGTTTAAAAAATATCAGCACGCGAAATCCATCGTTGATTTTCTAATATTATGCGAGTTTCTCTCAGAAACGTGGGTTGGCGACGCCTTGTTTGGGAAACCCTGGTGTACTGGGTGCTCTTACTGCATTCATCCGTTCATGTTTAGTAAATGCTTTATCCTGTCATTGTTGTGGCGGTTTAAATTACTAAATAGTTTATATTTTCACCTAATTGAGCTCATTACAAAATATCGAGCAAAAAAAAAAAAAAAAAAAA
>CM040998.1:3452997-3471755 GCA_022985145.1 Pangasius djambal
AAAAAAAAAAAAAAAAAAAAAAAAAAAAAAAAAAAGTGTACGAGTCATCACAGGAGGCTGCTATCACACACGCCGTGATCTACAGAGAGCTAAAAATACACTCGCTATCACGAGAAATGAGACCGTCAAGCATGTGTGTGTGCGTGTGTGTGTGTGCGCGTGTGTGTGCACTCACTGACACACACACACCAAAAAGCTTTTACAGATACCTGAGCCATGCTAATTTATGCACTAATTGCAGGTGGAATACGTGTCAGTTAGACAGACATGTTATGACGGATCAGTAGAATTGCTAAAGGAAAGCTGCACTAATGGTAATAAGCCTCAAACACGTCAAGTGGTTTACAGTCAGGCCTTTAGGTGCGACGAAAACTATAACGTATTACACTACTGAGAATCTGATTCCATTCCTGGGCATTTGCCAATATTTAATCTTCCTATCAAAGTTATTTACATTTATATTTACATAAACTGACTGGCATGTAAAGTGCAATCTAATCTAAAAGAACATTTGAGCACTTTGCTTAAAGCCCCAGTTCAGACTTTCTGAGTACCCTGGGATTTGACCTCGCGTTTTCTCGGGAAAACGGAAACAAGGCTGGTAGCTTCCATTATGCAAGTGATGACAGGAAGTAACTTATTTTGTGGATGATCCACACCCACATCCATCATCCACCAGATGTCTTACACCAAAACTCTGACCCTCTGACCCCATTCCAAGCAGACCTCACAATCAGACCTCACAATCAGACCTCACAATCAGCAGGAATGCTGTTCCCCTAAACACCACTGAAACCATCACTGCTATTAAAACAGCACAAAGTATTCTCACAATGAACGCTTTCTGATGTGGTAAATGCCCAGGCTCTGTTCCACAATGCCCTCATTCTCAGTGCAGCTCGCTCACAAAGCACGCCTCGGGTCAGAAACTTTCTCCTGAGACAGATTTCAAATCTCTGTTTTGTAGTGTTGACATGCAAGTAGTTTTTCACAATATATGCCTGTGCACTTGGTTCTGCCCAATCCTTCCGTATATTCATTTATAAAGACACATTGGTTTACGGGGCAATGACGCGGCTGTATTGTCACGTCATACAACGACTAACGAACTGAAAGAAGCGTTCGCATGTGCACTGCTTAGTCCATTTGAATAGACCCCTGATGCTTTCGCCTCTTCAGTGTGGTTCTTTAGGCAGGTCTGAACACGGCAATTAGACTCAGATGTCGATTAAACTGGTCCGAGAGCATCTGAGCAAGGTGATCTCAGTCCACTTCCACAGTCAACTCTACCATGTTTTGACTATGAATCAACTCAGCTGCAAGAAGTACAACAAACACGATGTGAATTTTGAGCTGTAGCATTTTTTTTTTTTTTGATGAGAGCTGCTAAACTGAGCCAAAGGACAGAGCTGTAGTCCTGCAGAAATGCCATTTGTTCTGGATGTTTTTACCAACAAACAAAAAGAGAAAATACACACTGGATGTAATGAACAAAGTGATTTCAACTTATATAATTCTTTCATCATTTATTTAGCCGGCTCTGTGATTTATATGATTTATATGCTCTATAATGTCAGCGGTTATTATATTATTATTATACGCTCAGTAAAAATGAGTGTAAGGCGTTGTGAAATGTGTGCACACAATAGTATAGACGAGCATGGCAGAGAAACTATCCAAAACAAGAGCACTTCAGATCAGCGAGCACTGAGCACTGAGACACGCACGCCTTCTTTCCATTCGCTTCCATTTCTGTGCCATTGTGGGTGGGGATAAGATGTATATTTCAATGGCTGTGATTGGTTGCTCTCAACCAATCCTCTTTCTTCTGGAAACGGACCTTGATCTCATTTAAAAATTCCCAAAATGGCAGAGACGATTCAGGTTAACATATTTGTAAAAGCACAAAATGAGTTTATTGCATTCTTCTACAAAGGTAAATAAACAAAACCTGAACTTTTGAAGAACATTTGAAGAAGTTATCTGTAGGGGGCATTTACATTCTTCAGCTGAACAAATATAAAGGCAAATAAATAAAAATAGTGGCTTTACTCGCTCATGTAAGCTACGTACTTAGTTCAGCTGTAATTGTACTTGAAGTTCTCTTTCATCTCTGCCATTTTGGGAATTATAAATGAGATCAAGTTCTGTTTCCAAAAGAAAGCGTATCGGTCGCGAGTGACCAATCACAGCCGTGACAACGCACTTCTTATCGCCACCCCCAAAGTTTCAAAAATGAACTCCACAAGTAAAGTGTACACCATACGAGCGAGGGAAAGATGATACACGTGTCTCAGTGCTTGCATATCTGCAACCGTCTTGTGAAAGTGTGCAACACTTTCTCTGCACGCTCGCTTCTTCTTCTACTTCTACTACTCCAGAGTTCCCGGTTTACTCATGACCATGGGTTACTGTCTTCATCTAGTTTCTCATGTCCATGTGGGTTTCCTCCGTGTTCTCCGGTTTCATCCCACCTTCCAAAAACATACTGTTAAGTGAGCTGGCTATGCTAAATTGCCGCTAGCTTTGAAGCAGTGTGTGAATGTGTGTGTACACGGTGCCCTTGAATGAATTCACATCTCATCCAGGGTGTACTCCCGCCTCGCACCCAGCATTCCCAAAATAGTCCCTGGATTCTCATGTGTACTGTACTGGGCAAAGCTCTTGGGCTCATGTAAAGAAATGCTGTACAGAATTTGCAAAAAAAAAAAAAACATTTCTACAGCATTCAGCATAAAACTGCATCGGTGGTACACTGTGCTTCCGTTTAGTGAGGAATCAGACTAGTTTTTCCAGCATCTCGGAGAACCTGCCATAGTTCTTCAGGAAACCTTGGCTTCTTCAAGATTGTTTTTCAGATAAAAGCCACAATATATGCCATATATGAACATGTCACTGTATTTAATGATATATAATCCTTCATCTGTAACATTTAACTTTCTGAAGGTATGTTTGGAAATGTAAAACTGTATTAAGACAGTAACGCAGATGACATGAAACAAACAACAAAGACAAAACCCGTATAAAATAATGAGGGGGCCTAAGAGCTTTGCACAGTCCACGAACATCACTTAACTCACATGCGGTAGATCTCGCGCTGTGTGAGCACGGCGTTCTCCACAAAGTACGGCAGCATGGTGGTGAGCGTGACCCGCCGGTGCCAGTCCAGCGCCAGGTGCATCCTGCTGGACGGCCGCAGCTCCAAACAGCCAGCCCACAACACGGCGAGAGATGGACAAGACCGTCAGAAGCAGAGACAATGTGTGTGTGTGTGTGTGTGTCTGAGAGAGAGAGAGAGAGAGAGAGAGAGAGACAGAGAGAGTGAGTGTGAGTGGATTCCGGCAGAATGAATGTGTTCCTGCTTGAGCAAGTTCCTTGTAGGCTGGGAATGTGTTGTTACTCCTCCCCTCCCCACCCTCTCTCTCTCAATAGGACGACAGGAAGATAAACCTGCTTTGCTGTCCTCAGCCTGAATGACTGGTGCAATCTCCACCCCGAAGCCTGAGGTGGGCCGTGTGTGTGTGTGTGTGTGTGTGTGTGCGCTGCCTTGTCCTCAAACACACACACACACACACACACACACACACACACACAACCCTGAGTGCTGATCTGGCAGTGTGAAGAAAATCCAATAGGGTTCTCTGAGTCTTTCCAAGTCTTTCAGACGTCCAAATACAGAGACTTCCTGGATTTACTGTAGCACAAGAAAACACCGCTCTTCTGAACTCACTTCACCCGGACGAAAGGGCAAAAAATAAATAACCAGCCAAGTGAAATAAATCTTTAGAGATCTTCTCAGCCACAGAGGACACAAGACGTCTGGCTTGCTGCCTGCTTCTAGTGTCCAGACTACAGGTGCCATTAAATCTCATTAGGACACAAAGACATGGGAGGAGATTCCCAGAATGCATGAGTAAGACAAACGAGTCGTGAAAGAAATGTTCAGTTATTTGCCTGTCAGCTGAGAGGAAAGTTCTGTCCCGGCACTCTCACTCACACTCACACAAACACACACACACAGATATCTTAAAGCTGATAAGACTGCACTGAAGGAAAGCAGAGCTGACAAAGAGGGAGAGAAATGGAGAAAAAGATGAGGGAACGAACGTTTATAGCTGCTATAATGTAAGTGATAACATTAAACAACCATAAATGGATAAAAAGCATAACGTGTTGTTCTTGAATTAATAAAAGGACTGTAATTGTTGGCAGATTGAAATGAAGCAATCAAGATGTGACTGAAGTGTAGACAAAAATATTCCATTAACCGTTTAGTGATTACAGTCATTTTACAGCCAGGAGTCCCTCCTTTTTCCATTTTCTCTTGATTGATGCCTTCATGAATGTAAATACAAGACAGTTTACCATATTAGACTTTTTTTTTAAAAAAGCCTGACCAGTTCTGAAGCAAGATTAACTTGTACCAGAATGACGAGAAGAGAAAAATATGGAGAAGGAAAGGAAGGGCTCATGATCCAAAGCATACCACATCATCTGTCAAACATGGTGGAGGCAGTGTTATGGAATGGGCATGTATGGCTGTTAATGGAACTGGGCCACTGGTGTTTATTGTTGATGTGACTGCTGATTGAAGTAGCAGGATGAATTCTGAAGTGTACAGAGATATACTTTCTGCTCAGATTCACTCAAGTGCTGCAAAACTGATAGGACGGCGCTTCACAGTACAGATAGATAATGACCCAAAATGTATCGCGAAAGCAACCCAAGAGCTTCGTAAACCAAAGATATGGAAAAAATGTTTAAGGAAAGTTCTTAAATGGCCGAGTCAGACAAGACTGAAGGCAGAAAGACCCACAAACAAGCAGCAACTGAAGGCGGTTGCAGTAACGGTCTGGCAAAGCATCTCCAGGGAGGAAACTCAGCATTTTTTGATGTCCATGGGTTCCAGACTTCAGACAGTCACTAAGTATTAAAGATAATCCTAATATTTATGATTATGTTAGTTTGTCCAATTACCTTTGAGCCTGTGAAAAAAGTTCCTAAACAGTCAATGCAATATTTTTTGTTAAACCCCTTGAACTAGAGCTACACTTCAATCACATCTTGATTGCTTCATTTCAAATCCATTGTGGTGGTGTACAGAGGCAAAATTACGAAAATTGTGTCACTGTCCAAGTACTTATGGACCTGACTGTATCTTCCATTAACACATCAGGATTCTAATAACACACGACCCTATGACTATTAACTCAGATGTGGGAGATGTATTTATTCTCCCATGACTCACAAGACAAAGCACATCGCTGTGACCGTCGCTAAATGACCTCGATTTTATTACTTTCTGCTACGTAAGCAAGATGTTCTTGTTTTTGCATTCCTGCACAGTAGGACCGTTCCTGGCTTGATATAACCTAAGGGCAGGTGCACAATGCACGAGTTCTGACAGGAACACGGCGTCGACAGAACATGAGCACTAGCACACGTCACGAGTCAGTTCACCTGTCAGGTATCATAACATTCACGGTTTACTGAGGTTTCATTCCAAACTGCGTGCTACTACACTAAACAATGTGCCAAAATACTACACTAAATATGCTATACACAAGCCTTGACATATTACTGATAACTTATTCCACAAAAAAATTTCTCTACTCTGATTAGTAGCTTGCCCTACACTGCCTTTTTATAAAGCTTATAAATCTTTAAAAACCCACTAAGAAGCACTCTGAGTTACATTCCATATATATAAATTGTGATATTTTACATAAAGCTTGTTATTATTATGCTAACTAGAAAATGTGACTCTCCAAAATGCCATATGCTGATGCTATATTTCATATACAGCGGGACGGGAAAAAAATCATAAATATATTAGCAAGTGAAAGCTCCAATGTGGTTGCACAGTCCTGTGTTTTGGTTGCCCAGAAACCTAATGTATTGTGGTAGCTAATGTAATGCAATGAACTGAACTATAGCTAGTTAGCTAGATAGGTGCATTATTACAGACTAACAGTAACAAACCATTACATAACACATACACAAGAAGTTCTATCCTCGCATCTCACCTAAACGATATTATTTGAGTCCGGAAAGCGTCCGCTCTGACTTTATGGGAAATTGACCATATCATACCCAAGGAGTATTGTGTTTCTGTGTGTGTGATGGGGTACAAATAAATGTTTTTGGATATCCAGATTAGCCTGGACTGCTTGAACGTAGACTCACTGGATGCAGTAGAACGACTGGTGACTCAGGATTAACACAACAATCCTGTCCAATGGCGATGCTCCGAGCAGACTACACACAGAGTACAGGGAAACTTTATTCTTTCCCTATGCGCACATGCTCACACACACACACACATTCCTGCACACACAGCATCCTCCTCTCCAGAGAACGACATTACGCAACACAGCTCTGGCGCTGACGGATGGAGGGATGAAAGATGGAGGGAAGGAAAAACACAGCGCTATCATCTCTGTCCAATCAGGCGCTGTTCTGAGAGTGAAGGATGGAAAAGGGACCTCAGCAATGACATCAGCAGATTTTTCATTCACAGAGAGAGTTCTAAATATTATTTTTAAATATTATTTTTATTATAGTTCAGGAGTCAGGGTCAATATCATAAATTCGACACAGGACTGCATTATGTCTGAGAGTTATGACTCAACAACTCTTCACAGCCTCAACATTTTGTAATTGTATTTCACCTACAAAGTTAAGTAAAATGTTTTATTGGCCAGAAGGTGTTGATTAATTTTCTATAATGGCAGCTCTGATAGTAGTGCAGCTGCAAATCAGAGGTTTATATTAATTAAAATGTTATCATTTCCATAGTAACCGCTCATTCAAAGAGACCTGAACAGATTTAAAATGTGTGTAATTGTTGATAAGGAGAGGAGCCACCAGTAACACTTTGTAACAGTCAGAGGTAGAGCTGTAACCTTAAGGTTTTCAGAGGAGTTTTTGTGTTTTACAGTTTCTGTTTTAGAGGTACTATAATGTAAGTGATAACAGGAACAAATTTGTTTTGTGGATGTTACATAACATTAAATGTAACTATAAATAGATAAAAAAAAGTCCAGGGTTATTTCATAAATAAAACACTGTGTAACTATAAATAGATAAAAAAAAGTCCAGGGTTATTTCATAAATAAAACACTGTGATCATTGGCAAACTGTTGTAAAAAAAAAAAAAAAAAAAAAAAAACACTTTAGTTATTGAAAAAAAAAAAATCAAATTCAGTGTTGTAGCAGTAACTTACCCCATCACACCACCTCGTCATTGATTATTCCTTACTTAGCAAAATTTTCACCTTTTTATTTATGTGTATCTAATAGGGGATGCACTGCGATGCAAAAATGTGATGATGTGCATCGTGCGATTCACATCATGGTAATCAGCATTCCGTGAATTATGCATCCAATGCAACTGCACTGTTTGAACACCAGAGATCCCAATCTGCGCAGCCCATAGAGTTCAAATATAGAGAGAGCACACTGATCACATGATCACATCCATTCATGGACAGACTGCGAGATTACCAGGAATCATCTGCACTTGTGAAGTTATGGATAGCTCCGGATCAAAATGACCGACAGGTATTATAAGTTGTATGGTTAAACAATCATGTTATAATTGTTAAAATAAAGCTCTTCAGTAACTTTCAAATGACACAAGCCCCACGCCGCTGCAATCTACAGTACCTGAGAAAGAGGCTACAGAAGTCGGGCATTTTAGCCAACTTTGGAGCTCTATTTCCAGTTAAAATGACCCCTCAGGTGCTTGCCCAGGGTCAGAGACTTTTTGGGAGAATTTAAGTTTAAGATATGGTTAAATACATTTTATTTGCAATATTAAACCTCTGATCATAGCAATTTTCGATTTATTTGATTCTATACATACAAAAAAATGCACATTGTTTTGCACTATTTATGATTCAGAAATAAAAATTCTTCTTTTCAGTCATTATTTTTCTTCATTCAAATTTTGTTCAAAATATTAGGAGAATCAAATTGAATCGTGAAGGCATTATCATGAATAGCATCAAAACATGACCGGAGTATATCGTTATACCCCTAGTATGTAAACATTCACCGTCTGACGTAGGGTCTAAACAGTCGAGAGCACCGTTTTCGTCATAACACAATAACTGACGTTGGTAATCAGAGAAAACAAGCCTCCACAAGCTATAGCGCACAGAAAACTAGAAGCTGTTTTTCTCATCTGATGAACAAGGCCCTGGCAGCATAAAGTCTAGGGTCAATTACAGATGAGGCTGGCAAGATGCCATCATCTGGTCCACAACCTGCGTAAATTTAAGTAAGCCTGTGGGTGGTTCTGTAAATAGAACCTGTAAAATGGGGCAAATAGAGTAGACTGCTTTAAACGGCTCACTTGATTTACCTTTGCACTAAACCATGCTTAGATTTATAGTGAAAAGTGACTGAAAGACATTTTCAAATGGTGTAACTCTAGAAGATCCTTATGGCTTAGCGTCCTGTCAGTGGCTGAATGATGCTAAGCGGTGGTCTAGCCTGCAACGACTGGACATACAGTATATACACATCTCATAGAAATGCAGAGGGTTTATACTAGAGAGAAACTGAAGGCATATAGGTCTCTTCATATTTACAACTCTGTGGAGGCGGGGCCTTGGTCTGCCTCCCATCTCCTCATTTCAAGTCCAAACCGTAAGAGTGTCACAAACTTCAAAACATAACGTTTTACGATTACAACATCGAGGACATTGTGGCTGAGGTGCTGCCCAAACAGATGACAAAGTAACCTGTAAGCCAAAGAGACTTTCAGCTGGATAAACCTATTTACTATTATAGGTAACTCCTCAACAAGAACGTAACCTGGCTATGAGGCATTAGCTAGGTAGTTTCTTTTTTATGCAGATTTTAGGCAAGTTACGTAGATTTGTTAAAGCAATGTAAATTAGGCATGGTTGCTAGCTAAGCTAAGTCTGTTAACAGGTAGCAAGCCAACTTCACGGATATGATAATTAGCTATGTAGCTGAGAACATTGCAAAGATGGAGATCCTCAGGCACATTTCTAGGTGAAAACTACATACTAAAAGAACCAAGAAGGACCATTTTGGGTACCAACCCAGTCCCAATGAATGGTACAGACGAGCAGCAAGAGTATAATGTAGAAATTGAAGCACTACAAAGTTTGATCCCTAATAACACCCTACACTGCAGCTCTTACCTACACTCTTCCCTAACTCTCACTGACTTTCAGACAGCTTCAGGTTTCTCTAATCCCAGCACAGCTGATCCAGCGCATGAAGCACCTGATAATGAGCTGATGAGTTGGATAAGCCGGTCATGGAAATATCTAGAACTGGAGTTGCGAAACAACGCCTAGCTGAGATCGCAGAGTGCAGGGCAAATCAAATCAACAACCTAAACTGGTGGCCAAATCAGCAACCAGAGTTACTGCTTGTACAATACAGTTCATTTTAAATTATAGTCTTATTATGGTTGTATGAAATGTATTAGCTGTGCCATTACTGAGCCACATCATATTTATTTTCCTTTTCATATTTTATTTTCCAACATTATATTAATGTTATCATTCTTCATCCTTAAATAAGGATGAAACATCACAATCGTCTCTATCTCTAATTAAAGCCTTTCTGCTAACGGATATAAAAACCTCATAATAAACATCATTTCATAGTTAACACAAAAAAAAGAGGACAAGAAGACAAAACAGTGTTTTCTTAAACACCACATCCTTTACATTAAGGACTGTAAAGCTTATCAAATTAAACCAGGACTAAACAAATGACGCAGAAGCATGAGACCCTCTGTAATTCGATCATATTTTTCTCCTTGCAATTATGCAACAGCTGCAATAAATGCATTCCGGCACAATGCCAAAAGTCCTCACGCACTCTCTCTCTCTCTCTCTCTCTCTCTCTCACACACACAGATATGAGCGAGCACCCAAACAAAAACACAGATAGCTGTGCTTGGCTGCTCCAGTCGCTGTACCCACATGGTGAAATCACCGCCAGGCTCAAAGCCATGGAGAACTTACTGATATCACCGTGTAGAACCCAAACAGACATTCTTGCTTCAACACTTTCATGTACGGTTAACTAAAAATAAGTAACGGTTAAGCCTATCAGAAAAAAAACAAAGGTGGCAGGCTAGTCAGGGCCAGTTAGCATGACATCATGTGCATGAGGATACCACAGGAGCCTACTGCATGTCTGGAGTCGAGTAGGTGGGGTAAATTTCTGCTAAATTAGTTCTAGCCAATAAGGTATTTTAACAGGGAAATTGCTGAACCCCAACCATACACGGCCAAATCTGGGCTCCCCTTTTTTATTAACAATGGTTCCTGTAATCAATTTTCTCCTTGGCTTATGACTGTATCTAACCTTTGGCATTTTATGCCATGTGTCCACTTAGTCATTTTATTAAGGAGGTTTATACTTTGTATATTTTATTATCTTTTAGTGTGTTTTTGTCTTATGTAAGCAGGTCTTGTGCTGTAATGTTGATACGCCTTTTAAATCTTAATTCCTCTCAGCTTTTTCAGCACTGTGGTCAGCTTCATCTGTTTTAAATGTGCTCTAGAAATAAAAGTGAAATTGCATTTTGCCATTAGTCATTAGCATTTTGGTTAAACATTGACTTTAACATCAGAATTGGGATTAGGGTTGGAGTTGTTAGTAGGAGTGTTACGGTTTGAAATTTTCATGGTATGATAACTTAGTCTAAAAATAGCACAGTATCAAGGTATTAATTAACCATTTAAAAACACACAAGCTAGTGGTGAAAAATGACCATCACACCCATATGTGGCTCTTCCCCAAACGGTTGCCAAAAAGATCATGGTATACAATTGTATAGAATGTCTTTGAATGCTGTAAAATTAAAATTTCACTGGAACTAAGAGGTCCAAATCTGTTCCAGCATGACAATGTGCACATTGTGAGCTCCGTGAAGACATGGTTTGCTGAAGTTAGAGTGGAAGAACTTGAGTGTCCTGCACAGAACCCTGGCCTCAACCCCACTGAACACCTTTGGGATGAACTGGAACACTGACTGCACCCCAGACCTCCTCACCAAACATCTAGTAGCTGAATGAACACAAATCCCCACAGACACACTCCAAAATCTAGTGGAAAGCCTTCCCAGAAGAGTGGAGGTTATTATAACAGCCAAGGGGGACTAAATCCGGAATGGGATGTTCAACAAGCACATAGGTGTGATGGTCAGGTGTCCACAGACATTTGGCCATATCATGTATGTCTGTTAAGTAATGTTGCCAGAGGATGTCTGTAGTAAATCCATGATCCTATGGACTGTCATAGGATAAGAGATCCCTGTATAAATCACAGAGATGGGAGTGTCTTCACAATGAACTTCACATCTCCATACATACACTTCATTTTAATATAGAATTTGATAGGGATGAGATGATCAATCCATTGATTACATTGGTGTAGCTTAATGGACCAATCAATGGAATGGCGCAAACATTAGGTGAATTTCTACCATTATTTCTATCCTTTACTGTTTTAAAATAGTTTATTAAATACTGTGATACCTTCACACTGACTAGGTCACCACACCGTGAAAAAAGGTAACACCCCTAGTCGCTGGTGGCCTGATTTAAAACAGCGAATATTAAACATGTAAAATAGTTACAGCTCAACATCCAATAACCAAAGGCAGCCGAGCTGAACTGTCATCTCCTGCATTCGTTTTGATCTGAAGTCACATTCGTTTCTGAAATTCTGAGAGATCCCTGGTTCTGAGAGTCAGGGTCACTGGTCGGGACTCTGATTTGACTGTGGTGTTTTATTCTGGGCAAATATCATGTGGAAATTTGATTATTGAAGGATAAAAAAACAAGTAACCTGTCAATATTTAAGGTCTCAACATCAGGAAGGATTGTATAAATCTAGTAGTGTGGTAAAGTTACAATCCAGACATTCGATTTTACATGTAGTCTGATGCTGTATTTTCAAAATTTTTTGAAAAGTTCTTCTGTAACGTCAGTCTCAGTGTGGACGATGAGTTTTCTTGATACCAACCTTATCTACAGAACGCTCTATGAGGTTTTTACAATAATCTAATTGTTCCACATGCTGCTTCAGGTTATGCAAGCACAGTGGAATTTGTAAGGGTTCAACCATTTTTATCATGGTGTAATTCTGAGCTGTACCTTTGGGGATCGATGAGATCAGAGGAGGGCAGGTCAGGACCAGTCACAGACATCTCCACTTCTGCAGGCGTGCATATGAGCCAATTGTACTAACCAAGCAGAATTTTGTTGTTAACACTGTTTATTAACCCCACAATCAATCAAAATCTGGAGCTGGAACAAACAATAGAAGATACAGGCAGAGACATCTGAAGCTCAGATCGGAAAAGCAAACTAATCACACCTTTGTTTCTATCTGTCACAACTAACTGGTCACAATTTACCAAAAAATTAGCCAGATGCTTACCAGTGGATTAACTGAAAAGACATCAACAACTCTCAGTTCGAACTAATTGTGGTGTTATCCTGAAGGTTGTTGAGGATTATAACTGTCCAGTCACCTTGATTTACTGCCACTGGAAAATTCACGGGTTCTCAGCTCCAGGTCTGCGGAGCCAATGCCTAAGGTTTTCTCGCTCCCAACACACCTGACCCAACTCACGAGGGCTTAAAATATCACTGAAGAGTTAGGAAATCTCAAAACTGGATTTGGCTGTGAACCCACGTGTGTCAACGGTCAATGTGTGCCCATGACAGGACTTGTAGAAAGTGTAGCCTAGATGAAATAAACCAGGCTAGAAACCCTTGCTACTTCAGACAAGGTTTGCAAATTGGCAAACTGGTCAGGGCTCTTATGACTTTACTGTATAAAATGAAACCCACCTTCAAATTTGTACGTTTATTGTCATGCAATCATGCTGTCCTATGGTGACACAAGTTTTAAAAGATTTGGCAGCTGGCTTCACATGTCCCTGAGGAAGCATGTGTTAGAGATCTAGTGAGCTAATGAGAATTATCTATGACTAATTTGGGAGAAAACTGGGTACAAACAAACTGAAAGGTAAACAAAACACATTATCTGCAATGGGTTTTAGTGCTAGACTCTTTGGTTCTGGTAGCAGCTCTGTACAAAAGGGGAAAAGACAGAAAATGGAGGTCATAACTTCCCATGCAGAAATTCCTGGATGGACTCTTAGCTGTCTATCAGCAAATAGTAAATGTTCTATTTATGTTTAACATAAGACACCTCTGTTTTAGTAATATACATTGTCTTGACCATTTTTATTAAAGGTGTCACTGACAAGCAAAAGTCTTGTCAACTAAAGTACCATATTAAATTGGTTTTATGGAGAACCATAACGACTCTGGATCTTGAGTTCCTGAACATGAAGCCGTAAGTAACATCTTTGTAGGACAAACGCAGAGGGATCTATTGAAAAAAAACTATTTCAGACACTTGACCTTGCTGTAACCTTGATGCTGTTTGGATCAATTTCAAAAACTAAATAAGTTCATCTGCTGGTTTCAGTGATAATCCCATATAAAGCCTATAAATGTTCGAATACTCATTCTTGAGATATCGTGCTAAGGATAATCTCAAATCATGGCCGGACACATGGATGGATGGATGGACGGACACATTGACTGGCACGCGGATGGACCAATGGCAAAAACTGCAGCTTGCCAATAAATTAGTAACTAGTTATAATGATAATCCCATATAAATTCTATAAATGTTCAACCCCTTGGTCCTGAGTTAACAAGAATAACTATGGGTTTGTTCAGTTCCGACCCGAAAAAAACTTACTGCAGCGTCAATTAAAAATAATAATTTTTTTTTTTTTTTGAATTGATAGATGCAGCCCTACTCACCACACTAAATATTCCATGTGTACTACATACACCACGTTCGACATTTATTATAAGCACATGTTGTTGCTTTTATGTGTTATCGTTAGGTCACATGACTTTAACGTGTATAAGGCTAAACATGTACTAGGAGCTCGATAACTCCCAAAAGCATCGCCTCTCTGGTAAAT
Organism: Pangasius djambal; assembly: GCA_022985145.1. Lineage (NCBI taxonomy): Eukaryota > Metazoa > Chordata > Actinopteri > Siluriformes > Pangasiidae > Pangasius > Pangasius djambal. The sequence continues at coordinate 3,467,015 of CM040998.1, forward strand.
CCTTTTAAACACAGTCTGTATTTTATTGTTCTGCATTTTGTACTTGGTTCCAATTTGTTTTCAGCGCAAGACGATAGAAAGGGCTTCCTTTATTCTGTCTTTATACTGAAGAAACCTCCTTTCCCACAAGATATGGATGTGGAACCTTTATCAACATATAGAAGTAAAATACGTACACTCAGTCCATAACAATGGCCTGACATGACGGATTCGGATGGGACTCAGATCCCAGAGATATTTGGTAATAATTACATTACCCCACCTCCCAATCCAAAAAGATCGTTAGAAAGACATTTCTGAGAATGACTTTGTCTTAAAATCTTAGTATTTATCACTTTGTGACGGCGAGGAAAATTGGCGCACTGAGCAAAAAAAAAAGGTAGAAATGCATTTTGATCAGTACTCTGAAAACGGAAAGTAACTGGTGAGGTAAACTTCCGCTAATACACCGTGACTAACTGACAAACAACCCTTGGCCAGACCCAATCCCAGAGCCGGAGAGGACATAGAGGTTTGCTGGCTTTGTCCTGAGCCTCACCAGCACAAGAATCGCTGACCTCTTTTCCAACATCCTGTTTTTGAGAAAAGAGGGGGGGGAAAAGCAGTGATTTTCTGACCCACAAGAGAAATGAGAAAGATGGAAAGAAAGAGTGGTACGGGGGTGTGTAGCGCTCTGAGAGAACAATCCTCCTTCTGCTTTCCAGATGACCTTATTTCGGTCAATAACACCTCCAGCGCCAAACAGGACACTACGCAGCAATAAGGAGGCGCAGATAGGAAAAGAGGAATCAATCTGTAAGTTGTCTTCTGCTTCCAAAAAAACTCTAGAAAAAGTTTTCTCCCCTCCATCTTCCGGAACTGCTTTGAATATTAGAAGAAGGAGAAATAAAGACATGTGCCAGGCTTATTTAGGGATGAATCGATACTGATACTGATATGCTGTGCTCATTTACTCATATTTAACAATGTTATGTTACGTAATGCTGCGTTCGACTTACCTCGGAAGTGGGAAGTTGGAATTCTGTCATGAGTCTTTTTTTTTTTTAACCCTTGTGCGTTCAAGTTACAAAGTAGGGGGGGGGGGGGGGGGGACCACGGACGCCTCCATGTTTGTCTTTTGTTAGCAGCAAGCTAGCAACTAACTACAACTAACTAACAAAGGAACTGCGATGAGTGATGTATATTTACCTCCTCAAAACAGCGAACTGTTGCGAATATGTCTGTATGATGATTGATCTAAAGCAAATACCTGTATATCCAGTAATAGCTAATTTGTGGAGCAGCCATGTTGATTTGACGTCACTTGCTGAACTCTGGGTTGAGGAGATCATCCTGAATTCAAGAGCAGGAATTCTGAGTTGAGGGGACTTTTTTTTTTTTTCGCCTGAAATGAAATAAAACCTGCTCTTCACCTGTGCAACCCTACTCGATCCAAGGGAACTAATTTAACTAGCTAATGCACTTCTTTTAAAATCAACTAGCTACCCTTATGAAGATCGAGTCTCGTAGCTGACGTGCGTGAACACGCTCCTGATTGATTAATACTAAACAGATGACTTATTTCAGTATATGTACTGACAAGTTACCAAAAATAAAACGCGTATTCATACATTTACTCGGTATGAAAATATTGGCAGGCAGGCATCCCTAGTCTTATTGATATCCATGAATTAATTCAATGTAACGGTTGTTGCCATTTCGTCATGTTAGTTGCTTATCCTTGAGGAATTTTATTTAGCAGAACCTTCCGAAATTTTAGAAGAATATCCCAGGTCTATAATACTGTACATTCCCAGGGATTGCTGGCAATCCAACAGTTACTTCCTCCCCAGGAATCCGTCCTCAGCCACGGCGACTGACCTTCAGCATCCTCTCCAGACTTCCTCTTCCTCACAGCCAGTGCTCTGAGCTGTATTGATAATACTGCGAGTGATACACTACCGAACACAGATGACCGATCTGTGCCTGCTCGGGGTATCTAGTGCCGTTATGTTATGTACTTCGAACTGCATCAGCAAACCGGAAAACTTCTTACCTGCGAATGTTTTATGTTGCTGACCCACATTCAGGATCTGAAAGGAGGGGTTTTTTTTGGAGCGCTGACTCTGACTAGTGCTGTCCCAGAGGACACGGGAACTTGTTTGAGAGTCTCTAAGCAATGACTTATCAGTTTTTGTATGCCCTAGTTCTCTCACATTCACGGCAGTGGGATATTTTTCTACTATTTTAAAGTACTCAGTCATCCGGTGTGACATTTACAAGACAAAAAAAAGGCACCTGGTGCACAATCACGAACCCACGGGGCCTCTGACCTGCAACCGCAGAAGTTGTGCGATAACACTCTGGTGTAATAGTGTGTAGAGATGAAACCAAGTTCCATTGAATAGCTGTTATAATACGGAAAAAGGAAAGACAAAAGGATCAGTGGAAAGCTTTGTACACGGGCTAACATAATGGATATGAGAAGAACATAATGTATGAAGACTACACTGTCATTGTCAAACAATGCGTTTTATGTATATGAAAGCTACAGCATATCCTAGTGGCGGCTGATAATGTATGGACAATGCGCTGAAAAATGGAGGTCATGATCCAGCTACAATTTGTTAATTTCTACTAGAATAGTGCATAAATTGCATGATTTCACTTCCTGTATTCAATTTGTCTGTTATAAAAATTAGAACATAGTGTATAATGTCACAAAAAGAAAAACATCTAGTCAGGAAAATATGGTAAATAAGCCTGATTATAAATATTATATATATAGTCTTTGACACCCTATTTGTTTTTAGTACAAACTTTGTTACAGGTTTGAATTTTCTGACTTCTACATTATTGATTCAGTACAAAAACATTTTCGATTCCAAACATTAGTTTTCAGGCACAACATTAAATGTTACAGAAGAATGTTTGTATGTCAGTAAAGAAAGCAGCATTAATTCCATAAGAGACACTTTTCAGATAAAAACAGAATGAAGGCTGCTGGGTTTCGCTGCAGAAATAAGAAGCGAGTCGACAGTCAAAGTCTCCAGAAGAACTGCGGCTGCTTCTGCAAGATGCTCAGTAACACTTACGGCTCATTTCCTTATCAAACTGCACACACTGCACCTGAGAGTTTTTTTTTTTTTTAAAGCGAAGGACACCAAATATTGACTTTGTTTCATTTATTACTGTTTATTGCTCTGTATAGTGTTTTTTTTTAATGTAGAAACATTTAGCTTCATTATATTTGAAGGCATCTTTTGCTCTACAGCATTTCTTTGCATGTGCCTGAGACTTTTGCACACTACTGTATATTCCATGTAAATAAGCCTGCTAAATATACCACGTTCGCCCCAGAGAGCTTAGCCACGAGGGACATTTTGAAGGAGGTGCAAATTAGATTGCTAATAAATTGAATTGATTTGATGAGAGACTGTCCGGAGCGGTGCACTCGTACCCTCACCTGTACCTGGACTCCTCTCGCTGTGATTAGAGAGGTCTGGAAAGTATAAAACTTCTTACGTAGGACGAACAAACCTTCATTGTGATCATGACAGCTACAGGTTTAGGGAAAAGGGGATCATGCATGCGTGTCCACGAAAGGGTAAAATAAAGAAATTGTCAATATTGTAATAAATTGTAGCTTCTTCCACTTTACCTGAACACAACGTTCGCACACACTTCAGATGTCTTACCTCTGATTCAGCCTTCTGTCATCCTCACTCCCGAAATCCTGAAACAGAAAGACAGAAACAGAAAGACAATTCAAAGATTTATAATGATGTAAAACACAGCCATTAATCCGTGTTCATGAAACAGGAAAGGATACGGCACGTCTCATAAAATGAGATAATAAATCACCAGATCGTGCCTTGAGAAATCTACATGCCTTAATGCCTGAAGTACAACACAAAGTATACAAGTGGGTCAATCTATATATATATATATATATATGTATATGTATATGTATATGTATGTGTATATATCTGATTACAGATAAAACTGGTGCCTGTGCTGATAATAACAAGATATGTGTTATCAAGGACACTTTAAAACATTTCTGCATTCCAGGACGTTGCAGGATGACAACATCTAAAGTTCCTTCATTAGGACAAATCTGAAGGCAGCATCGCATGTGAAGGAAGAGCTCCGTGAAAGTTTGAGAAACATGGCAGAAGGATCGGGGACACTGACTGCTATGATTAAAGCAGATATTTTAAGTTCTACATTGTACACTGCTCAAAAAAATTAAAGGAACACTTTTTAATCAGAGTACAGCATCAAGTCGATTAACCTCCTGGGATACTGATCTGGTCAGTTAAGTAGCAGAAGGGGGTTGTTAATCAGCTTCAGCTGCTTTGGTGTTAATGAAATTAACAACAGGTGCACTAGCTGGGCAACAATGAGACGACCCCCAAAACAGGAATGGTTTTACAGGTGAAGGCCACTGACATTTTTTCCCTACTCATCTTTTCTGACTGTTTTTCACTAGTTTTGCATTTGGCTAGGGTCAGTGTCACTACTGGTAGCATGAGGTGATACCTGGACCCTACAGAGGCAGCACAGGCAGTCCAACTCCTCCAGGATGGCACATCAATACGTGCCATTGCCAGAAGGTTTGCTGTGTCTCCCAGCACAGTCTCAAGAGCATGGAGGAGATTCCAGGAGACAGGCAGTTACTCTAGGAGAGCTGGACAGGGCCGTAGAAGGTCCTTAACCCATCAGCAGGACCGGTATCTGCTCCTTTGTGCAAGGAGGA
>CM040998.1:3471855-3484971 GCA_022985145.1 Pangasius djambal
AGGTGGCCTGAGGGCCTGACGTCCTCTAGTGGGCCCTGTGCTCACTGCCCAGCACCGTGGAGCTCGATTGGCATTTGCCATTGAACACCAGAATTGGCAGGTCCGCCACTGGCGCCCTGTGCTTTTCACAGATGAGAGCAGGTTCACCCTAAGCACATGTGACAGACGTGAAAGGGTCTGGAGAAGCCGTGGAGAACGTTATGCTGCCTGTAACATCGTTCAGCGTGACCGATTTGGTGGTGGGTCAGTGATGGTCTGGGGAGGCATATCCATGGAGGGACGCACAGACCTCTACAGGCTAGACAATGGCACCCTGACTGCCATTAGATATCAGGATGAAATCCTTGGACCTATTGTCAAACCCTATGCTGGTGCAGTGGGTCCTGGGTTCCTCCTGGTGCATGACGATGCCCGGCCTCGTGTGGCGAGAGTATGCAGGCAGTTCCTGGAGGATGAAGGAATTGATACCATTGAATGGCCCCCACGCTCACCTGACCTAAATCCAATAGAGCACCTCTGGGACATTATGTTTTGGTCCATCCGACGCCGCCAGGTCGCACCTCAGACTGTCCAGGAGCTCAGTGATGCCCTGGTCCAGATCTGGGAGGAAATACCCCAGGACACCATCCGTGGTCTCATTAGGAGCATGCCCCGACGTTGTCAGGCATACAAGCACGTGGGGGCCATACAAACTACTGAGTACCACTTTGAGTTGCTGCAATGAAATTTCAGCAAAATGGACTAGCCTGATGCATCATTTTTTCACTTTGATTTTCAGGGTGTCTTTGAATTCAGCCCTCTGTAGGTTGATAATTTTCATTTCCATCAAACGATGTGGCATCCTTTTGTTCCTAACACATTACCCAGTCTATATCAGTATAGATATCCAGCATGATATTTTTCCCCATTGAGATCTGATGTGTTTTCAAAGTGTTCCTTTAATTATATATATATATAATAGCATTATCGTACCGCATATCACATTATTTAACAAGTTATCGCTCCTCGCATTTTTTTTCAATATTTTGCAGCGCTAGTGTAAACCGATACTATAGGGAAGTCTGCATCTAGGATCATCTATCTGAGAGCAGAGATTGAAGTGGGGGTGGGGTTGTTACAGAACATGGTTCCTGACCACACAAACAAGGTTTCATCATAACAATGCTTTAAAAATAGTTCCTCATTGTGTGGGGAGGGCAGAACACCGGTGATTAGGTTACGGACCACAACAGGGAACAATAAGAAACCCAGGTAGGCCAACTAGGAACAGCCTTCCCACACCTGAAGGGGAAATGACTCGGTTTAGCCCGAAACTGCCCTCAGGAGACACTTTCCCACAATGCAGCTTTCCGTCTCACTTCCGTCTCCAAGCAGAAACAGCTCTGATCTTAAGGAGGACCGTGGTAATAAATGACCCAATGTCAACAATAGATCGCATCATACAGGCATGTGCCAAGGTTAAAATTTCATGTTCTAATAATTGCCTAACCTTTTTGTCACAGTTTATAATATCATTATATTGTCATAGTTTGTTGACTCACATTCTGCCACTACCTTCTCAGATTAAAGAGAAATCAAATGAGACCTTCAGACCGCACGTCTGGTCATAATGTACGTCTGTAACGAATCACTTAAAAGACAAGATTCTTCTTTTTCTGTAATATTCCACTAAAGTCAATCAACTTCATCGCTCTTCATCGCGCTTGATCATCTCAAGGTGCACTCACAAGAGGGGGTTTAAAAAAATAAAAAAAAATAATCATGTTTCACCTTTCCCTCCCCCACACCCAGCTCTCATCGAACAAAAAAAACGCTGAGTCAGCTCACACTTCAGTAGCGCTACACTGACTAGCAAGCAGTAATACTTGCAGGATCGCTGTCGACGATGGTGTTGTGGGAGACAAACGGTCCCTCACATACGGCTAGTCTACATCAGCCAATCAAATCCTGTTGATAAAACCATAGAACCGCCACAGAACACATCATTCCCGTCCAAATGTGTTATTTTACTCAAAAATACGTCACACTGCATTAGTAAAAATTGTGAACTTCAGTTTCATGTTAAGCATTTGTAAAAAGGGTTGGTTCTTTCAACCTAACCAACGTGGCTATGGAAAGCTAGCTAGCAAGCTTTATACGCAGTCTGGTCATATTACATTAATTAGCTATATCTCTAACAATCCACAAACACAAATATGACTGTTTATCAAAACTGTAAACAAAACCTTGGATAAAAAAACATGTAGTTCGCAAACATTTGTGAACTTACTGACAAACGGTCCATTCTGGTTCAGTCCGAATATAACTCTGAGACGGATACACACTGTACATAGCTGCCTTCAATTTTGGAGGAAATAAGACAGCTTAGAGGACAGCTTTCTGAATGGATTGAAGGGGTGATGACAGTTAAAATTTATTGACAATAATATATTATTTAGTTCCACGGTGCTTTTGAATGCTCAGTTCTGATTGAACAGAAGCTGTTGGTTAATTTTCTGTAACAGTTCCTATATTTTCTAATACATTATGGACTTGTATGGCGAACACTCCACATAAACGTGTAATCATTATTCAAGTGAAGTTTTCTATAAGTAGACGTTTATCGTTAGCATTTTTGGAAGGAGTCTCCAGTGTCAGAGTTTTGTAACAGTCAGAGGTGTACCTGTAATTTTTCCAACACAGGAAAGTCTTCAGGACAGCGGACTGTGTTTGCAGTTTCTCTGTAACTTGACAAGCTTGGTTTTGTTTTGTCTTATTAACTTCAAGAGAGAAGAAAAAAGAGGCGATTGAGGGGACGAATGTGTTGTTCTTTAACTGTCCTTTAATTGATAGAAAATTCGAACTGTTGGCGCACAGCTGTGGAATAAGAGGAATAAAACACATCGAGACATTCTGTTATAGAAAATAAATCAACTTCAGGGTGGTAATAGTGGTAATCACTTCACGCTGGGTTGCATCACACCACCCCACTGTTGACTGTTTTCCTATAACAGCACACCCCCAAGTGGTTTACTCCTCACTTAACGAGTAAAAGTAATATATAGATTTTAACATCAAATCAGCTACTCAACAGCTACTGAAACAGTGAAGAGTGTGTTATGAAAGTACTAATGATATCCGCTTTACTTGCAGAAAAGCATGCGGTGACATCATTTACCATGATATCAATATTGCATCATTATATCACCCAGCTGTACTACAAACACACACGTGCACACACTGTCTCTCACACAATCTTCACGGTTTCTTAATTTTCCCCTTCCAATGCTCCATCCATTCCTTGAGTACTTTGCTACCTCTCTATTCCTCACTAACTCTCCATCTGTCTCTCTCTAATGGTGTGAAGAGATGACATCACTGCAGCTCTGTGTGCCTCTATTGGATGGGTTATTCTGCAAAATCCAAATGTGTGTGTGTGTGTGTGTGTATGTGTGTGTGAGTAGTAAAATGATGGAGCAGCCCCACCCTCACCAAGGACAGACCACTTAACTCCTTTTGAGAGAGTAACCCCCCTCCCTCCTTCCTCCTAAACAGCACTACAGTCCCTTAGGGCACAATGACGTCATTAGTACAGCAGCGTAATCTTCCATAGAGCCCAAATGGAACATTTGCTTCTGATGATCTAATGAAGCAGTGACTCTCAATCAATATTTCTTGCACAACCTGTTACACACCTTAAACTACAGCCCAGTTCCTGAGACCAGAAAGTGGAAATCAGCGGGACATACTCGCAAACGCAATATTTTTACATAATAACTACAGACCATGAAATCTGTGAAGGACGTCCGACTGTAAAATTGTGTGTATGGCACCTAATCGGCTTTGTTTACACTGACGTGACCATGTGCTGCTTGCGCCATCTGCTGATGAAACTCGCATTGTGCAGCGAAACGTCCAATGACGTCATAGCAAGATTTTGAAAATTGCTGTACACAGCCTATAACGTCGTTAATTAACAAATCACTTGTTTTGTTACTGACACCAACAGAGCACTGCATTCGTATTCGAGTTCTTTCTAATGGCGACGGAGGCTGTTGATACGCTTCTCTAAAAAGGTCATGTGATGCCACGGAGACACAACCTGAGCCGTTTTGCGCCTGTGCAGCTTTAATCTCTTCTCAAATGGATGCCCGGCACTCCTCAGAGAACCATTTCTGTTACAGACTAAAGGGTGTCATGTTTATAGTTATTCGAATGAGAAATGGATTAAACGCATATTGTTATAGGGCATGACGTAGGTTGTGTTACAAAAAAAACCTTAGGAGACAATGTGGCATCAGTGCATCATGTGTGTATGAGGTTAATGGTTCATTACACAGGAAAATGTCAGGTGCTTATTCAAAGTCAATGGGTCATTGTACTAGCAAATAGGTGTGTGTGTGTGTGTGTGTGTGTGTGTGTGTGTGTGTGTGTGTGTACAACATGAAATAGTTGTGGTAACATGACCAAACCCTCTGCGCTGACAAATCCCCTTTCAGAATGTCCTGATCATCAGGTATATCTCATAAAACTCAGCCGCTAAGAAATTTATGTTAAATATATAAGCACATTTCTTATGGCTATTTAACATAATAACATAAAATATCATAGAGCAAATTACTGATACACCTACAGGACGTGTTCAATCCTACACAGCAAAATAGTAAACTCAATCGCAAACAAGTCACCATTTTAAAGCCTTGTATAATGATTTACATTTATGAAGTATTTCATGTTGTAATACAAGTGGTTTGAAAGGAAAGATGGAGTACTGTTGAGGAAGGAATAACAGCTGTTTCGTCTGTTGGAAATTTCATCACATGCACATCTCTGCTGTGAAGATATCAAGATAGAAGCAAAAGTGTTATGGCATTTCTTTTTTTTCCCCCATTTTCTCATCTTGGGTTTGTTCTTAATAGCTCTTTATGTCTATTTTGTTCTTGAAATAAAACATGTCTTGTTGTTATCTCGGACCTGTCTGCTATAAATACGACATTCTGTAGCATGTCACGATGCTGGTTTTGTGAAACCCAGAAAAAAGCAGGCCAATTCATCTACATATTCACATCTATCCATGGAATTTACAAATATGGAATGTGAATACGAATTAAATCAGCTAGTTATACAAAATGTGTTTTCAATTTTACCTATAAAAATGGAAAACTGTATACTATATTTAGATTATTAACTCATATATATTACACTATAATTTGATTTCACCTCAGATTTTATACTATAGCTAAAGTTTATCTAATATACTATGCGGTATTTTGACCTCAGATTTTATATTATAGTGAAATTCTATCGCATATATAGAATTGCTACTGCTTAGACTTTATTTCTAATAAAATATTATAGGTAAATTTTCATCTCATATTATGCTATACCTATGTAGATTTTTTACCTCAGATTTTATACTTCTATACCACGTAAAAGTTTTTATCTAATAAATTATGCTATACTTAGATTGTACATCAGATTTTATACTATGGTTTTTATTTACCTCAAATTGTGTACTATATTTTCATTGTTCCACAGATTTTATACTATATTTTGAGTTTACCTCAGATTTTATACTATATTTTGAGTTTACCTCAAACTGTGTACTATATTTTCATTGTACCACAGATTTTATGCTAGGGTTTTGATACTATATTTTGAGTTTACCTGAGATTTTACACTATGGTTTTGATTTTACCTCAGATGTAATGATCATAAAGGTTTCAGCTCATATACCAGGTTATTATATTATAGTCTTATGGACAGAATAGGAAATGACATGTCACATTTATTGAAGAAAATATGAACTGTATATATGTTTTTGATCCTGATTTTGTCAGTAGACAGACAAAAAGAAGAATAAAATATTTTTCCAGCTACTGTTTTGGGTAGAAAATGTGCCTTTCCTAATAGATTATGTGCCCATAAACACTCCATTACTCATCCTTTATTTAACACGAAATCACGGTTTGCTGTAAATGCTGAACATGTGGATTATTGGACAGTATTAAATATTTATTTTAGAGTTCAATGAGCATAAAAATAGCAGTCTGCTCCATCATTCCCCCTGGCTAGCTGAGCTGTGAGTGACCGAATAGCACTGACAGGCAGGGCGCTGTGCTAGCTTACCGGCTAGTCCATTCACAACAAATATGATGGCTGAACAGTAAATAATAAGCTTTATTTTTTTTAACGTTGAAATATTAAAGGTGGCAGTCTAAGAAACTGACACGTGTAATTAATTCACTGTCATTTTAGTTAGAGAAAATTTACGGCTATAACTACCGTAAATAACGTGTTGTCAACATGCAGACGCTAGCTGGCTAGCTAATGATTAACCCGAAAGAACGAGCTGCCTCCTATCACAGGCGCAGAGGGTTCTGAGGCTGTGGCTGTGGCTGTTGTTTACCCCGATGCTTTTCTCATAAATGTAACATATATGAGCACATGTTCTAAGCGGCAGCCCGGTTAAAACACACACACACACACACACACACACACACACACACACACCCGGGCCTCCTCCACATCCCCGCGTCCCGTTAAACCCTGCCTTTCCTGTTCCTGTTTCCCGGCTCACCGTCTCGGCGTTGGCGGTGCTGGCGCTGGCTGTGCTCGGGGTCGGAGATCGCTGCAGCGTTACCAAAGCCATGCTGTAAAGCCTCAGATAATCCAAACACGGCTCAGAAACGCGGCTCAGGTCTTTAACAGCGGGGAAAAATGGCCCCGAGCAGCTCTTGGCATCTCCGGCGGCAGGGATGTGATGATCGCGGCGGAGCTTTGCATGAAGCTTCGCCTGAGTTCAGTCCGAGCGGCTTAAAGCTCCTGCATGTCATCAGATTTCTGACATCTCTGCCTGAGAGAGCGCGCGCACACACACACACACACACACACACTCTCTCTCTCTCTCTCTCTCTCTCTCACACACACACACACACTCACACACACAGTGCTGAGCTGAAATGCAGCTGAGTCAGGCTGCTGAACCTCACTCCTACTGAGTGTTCATCAGGATTGCAGGAGCGCCTCAACACACACACACACACACACACTCTCTCTCTCTCTCTCTCACACACACACACACACTCTCTCTCTCTCTCTCTCTCTCTCTCTCACACACACACACACACTCTCTCTCTCTCTCTCTCTCTCTCACACACACACACACTCTCTCTCTCTCTCTCTCACACACACACACACACACACACACACACACACACTCTCTCTCGCTCTCTCTCCATCCCTCTCTCTCACTTACTCACACACCCTCTCTCTCTCAGACACTCTCTCACACACTCGTTTTCTCTCTCTCTCTCTCTCTCTCTCTCTCTCTCTCTCTCTCTCTCTCTCTCTCACACACACACTACAGCATCAGGACATGGGAGAAAATGCAGACATGATGATGATGCTATTGGCTGTCAGGGGTTTACAGCATTAAGGTCACACTCTATGTGTTGATCTTTTTTCCCTCTAAATGTGATTAATAAGACCTTTTTGTATGATAGTATCGGGGTGGCTGGTATACAGTACATTGGAATGAAATGCTGTTTCTCCAGAACCATGGCGCAGCACATAACAGTACACAAGACTACATAAAGTGCAAATACACAACAGTGTGAGATATATAAATGAGGGCGAAGCCCACCTCCTGTCTTTCACAGATGAAAAGACGTCAATATAAGGTTTCATTTTTGCATCCACATCAGATCATTTTGCTGTTAACGAATGCCTTAACACGCATGTCAATTCGGACATTTTGGATTTTTGTGAAACTAAGCTCCACAGCACCAGCAGTGGTCATAAAATATACAGAATGGTATGAAGAAGTGAGGCTGGGGCTGATTTCTTTCTAGCCCAGACTGTAGATTCATGCAGTTTTTCAGTGACAGCCATGTGAACCCCCTCCACTCCCCGGATGTGATTATCATTTGAGCTGATATTTTTCATTAATACATTAACATGTCATCAGTAGTAATTGAGAAGAAGGATGAGAAATACAGCATAATACATACCACATCACAATGCTTAGACAATGACTCCAAACCGCAAAACAATAATAAGGTAGAAGATTAACCACTTCATATGGAAGAGGTCTCACTTTGGAAGAAAAAAAAGCTCCCTATTTTAATATTTTAGTCTAACTGTTACAATTTTATATTCTTATAACCTTTAGAACCTTTATACCTTCCCCAAACCACATGCCTATAATCAGCGTTATTATATGAAATGCATTATTTTATGTTTTTTTTTTTTTTTAAATAAACATGACAGGGCATGCTGTGATAGGAAAATAATCAACAACAGGGTCATGTGATGTGGCCTGATGTAAAATGGAGTTACAGTTGGAGTTGACAACACGCCCCAAAGTGTCCTTTTATACCGCAGAAGTTTTTTTTTTTATTATTATTTATTAACAAATGTAACGTCATACATTTTATTCATTTATAGTTACATTTATTGTGGAACATCAACAAAACAAGTTCCTGTTATCATTTATATTATAACAGTTATAAACAATCATGCAGTCATTCCATCGCCAACTTCCCTGTTTTCTCTCGCTTAAGTTAATAAGACACAGCTGGTCATAATTACTGATGAACCACTAAAGAATCCTGGGTAAGTAACATGGAGCGATTGTAAATAAATGGGAAACTTAGGTGTATTATTCCCATATTTCCATTGCTGGACACTAGGACATTTTTACAGTTTTTCCTTATATGTGTGAGTGCCATCGAAGATGTATCTAACAGCTTTTCTGAGCTGGGTTACTTTCACTTGGCTTAATTTGTGTTTGCCAGTAATTTGACCTCGGACCATATTTGCTTACATTAACCATGACTGTGCTACAGGCTATGTTTCTTATGAAAAGTCTAAATACAAACCTAATGTGACCTCTGGTGGCCATGTTATACATATGTTATGAAGCAGATTATGTTAAATAAAGATTTATATGCTCACCCAACTCTTTATTAGGAGCACTATACTAATACTGGGTAGGGCCTCCCTTTGCTCTCAAAACAGCCTCAATTCTTCATGGCATGGATTCCACAAGATGTTGGAAACATTCCTTTGAGATTCTGGTCCATGTTGACATGATCGCATCATGCAATTCCTGCAGATTTTTCAGGTGCACTTTCCTGCTGCGAATCTCCCGTTCTACCACATCCCAAAGGTCTTCTATTGGATTCAGATCCGGTGACTGGGAAGGCCACTGAAACCAGTTTGAGATGACTTTTGCTTTGTAATGTGGTGCATTATCATGCTGGAAGTAGCCATTAGAAGATTGGTAAATTGTGGCCATGAAGGGGTGCAAACATTCCCCACACCATTACACCACCTCCACCAGGCTGGACTTTTGACACAAGGCAGGTTGGGTCCATTGATTCATGTTGTTGGTGCCAAATTCATCAGACCTTCATCATTCATCATTCATGTTTTTCCAGTCTTCGGCTGTCCAGTTTTGGTGATTCTGTGCCTACTGCAGCCTCAGCTTTCTGTTCTTGGCTGACAGAAGTGGAACCCGATCTGATCTTCTGCTGTTGTAGCCAGCCCATCCGCTTCAAGGTCTGACATGTCGTGCATTGTGAGATGCTTTTCTGCTCACCACAATTGTACACAGTGGTTATCTGAGTTACTGTAGCCTTTCTGTCAGATTGAACCAGTCTGACCATTCTCCGTTGACCTCTCTCATCAATAAGGCGTTTCCACTCACTGGATCTTTTTTCTTTATTGCACCATTCTGAGTCAACTCTAGAGACTGTTGTATGTGAAAATCCCAGGAGATCAGCAGCAGAAATACTTAGACCAGCCTGTCTGGCACCAACAATCATGTCACAGCCAAAATCACTGAGATCAATTTTTTTCTCATTCCGATGGTTGATGTGAACATTACTCAAAGCTGCTGGCCCAAATCTGCATAATTTTATGCGTTGCACTGCTGCCACGATTAGCTGATTAGATAATTGCATAAATCAGGAGGTACAGGTGTTCCTAATAAAGTGCTCAGTGAGTGTATATAGCCAGGGCAAAGTTATTCATAAGTAACTGTAACTGATTGCAGCTCAGTTATTGATATCGTCCTGTTGGACCCTCAGGTTGATTTACTGTGGCTAAAACATTCTCTAAATGTAGGTAGGTAATTAAGCTAATAGTCCACTGTAGTGTTTCTGAGTGTTGTAGTAACACATAATGTGATGTTAACTTGAATGTTCGGTATGCAGATTGCGTAATAACTGAAAGCCAATTAAGTACAGATTGGAAACAAGTTCATCAGAGGTATAGCCTGTAAGGGGGAAAAAAAAACAGTCCAAGGCATCACTTAGTACTTTGTCTCATGGCTCGAGAGTATGAGTGGCCACTTGTGGTGGAAAGGATGTAGGGCCTGTGGAAGCGGACACAATGTAGTTGAAGTCTGGAAATACAGTGGAATAGGAAAATATTAAAATATTATAGGAAATAGACAAACACAAAAACCTGAATACTGTAGGGAAATATCTTTCAGTCTTTTTTATTTCATTTTGAGTCTTTTGCATAATATACAAACCAAAGAATACAATCAGAACAACCATAACAATGACAAATGAAGAAAGGTGGGGGGAGAAGGGATGAGCTAACATAAGCAAAGCATAACCACAGGTTCAATTAATTATTACAGGAAGAGCAGTAATGGTACACTCTTCAGACTTGAGGAAATCCACGAAGGGCTGCCATACAGTTTGGAATTGGTGATGAGATTAGGGCTCAAAGGAAAGTATACCTTCCAGTTGTATGACATGAAACAATTCAAGCTTTGAAACATGGAGAGTCCGAGGAGTATTGTTTTTTTTGTTTTTTTTTTAGCAAGGATCATGCCCATCAATAAAGGTCATCGCTGGAAGCTTGGAAGAGTTTTTAATGTCTCTGAAGACCCCAGAATCGCTAGGCCATGATCTGGTTTAACCTCCTTTTGAAAGACTTTTTTTAAAAAAAAGTCAAATATAGCAGTCCAACAGTTACAAAAACAGTTTGGAACAAAACCAAAACATGTGCAACAAGGAACCCTGTTCAGTTTTACATCTGTCACAGACTGGAGAAATAGAACTGTATATTTTACTCAGTTTAATCTTGGAGTAATACAAATGTACCACTTTAAACTGAATCTGGATATGTCTCGCATTTAATGAGCAGCCTTGAATCGTACTAAGACTTTCATTCCAAGTTTCATCGGACGCTTCTTCAACAAAGTCCTTAGGCTTCTTAATATCTTTCAGTCTTAACATTTTACACAGCCTCCCTTCCTATAGGTAAAAGTGATGCACCTGAAATACAATGCAATACGTAACAATCTGCAACAAACTGCCTTCCTCCTCGCCTCCTCGCATTTCCCACAACTTTACCATGAAAAAAAATGTCTGGGCGCCAGTTTTATGCCTGTCAAAATAGGAGGCAACTAATCTGAAACTAAACTGTAAAAAAAAAAAAAACCCTCTACATACCTTCTATTAACTGAATATATTTCCTCTTTGCACTGTTGTCTGTTGTCTCTTTACAGTACAGTACTCTTGACACTTAAAGCCTTTCTAAGATCTACAAGATAGATCTACAATCTTTGGCCCAGTACATATACAAAATACAATATGAACGTATAATTTAGTTATTGTTATTTGCTGAACTGTTAAAATTTTATCATTCTGTGTATGTGGCGTGAGGGTCTTGTGTGCACAATGACGGTGTCGCCACTGTGTATACTCATAAGCAACATGTGTTGTAATATACTATTAAAATATTTGTTTATATAAGGAAGACAACAAAGCAAAAACAAAAGATTTTCTTTAAAATTACGCAACAGTTTAACTAATGTAATTTTTAATTTAAAGTGGTTGATTTTATAATTGTAATTGTTAAAACCATTGTTCTGAATGGCCATTTTGTAGTTTAGAACAATATTAATATTACTTTTGGCCTGTAAACACCTTTTTAAGACATTACGCTTATTAAAAATCTCTTCAGATGCATGCATAGATAGATAGATAGATAGATAGATAGATAGATAGATAGATAGATAGATAGATAGATATACCTCATTATAGATTCATAAACTGAATATGTAAAATGTAAAAAATAAAAAACAGGTTGATACCAGTACCGACCTCAGTTCTGAGAATGGCAGTAAAGTTGATGGGATTGTAGTGAACTTGGCGTTGGTGAGGAATGGACGTTTGGGCGTCTTGAACGCAGCACAGTGTTACTTTGTACAGTGTTACGTAACACTGCTGCTGTTTGTTAGTTTGCTGAGAGAAGCAAGTGCAACCAAACTCAGGTAAGTCCATCTGTTTCTACAAATTTCAGTATCTGCGATCTCCAGCTCGATGTCACATCTTATAGAAGTTATCTTACATGGAGAAATTAACAAAAAATAATAAGTTTCCATTTATGTCCTGCAGATTTCAAGGGAAGTAATAGGCTGTGTCACACATGTCAGAGTAAACTAAGAAAGCATGTAATTCCACAATGCTGGAAACCAGCAGGTTTTATCAGATAGTATTAATATCGAGTTTGCATTGTTTTGCATTAACCAGCATAATGCATGTTGTTTGCAAACTGTGTCTCCAGGGATGACCAGCTTAACCAGAAGAGCACTAACCAGCATGGAAGTCATGCTGACTTTTTCTTTTTTTTTTAAATTATTATTATATTTTGGTGTTGTTTTAAATGTTGTCAAATGCAATAAAATCTAAGTATCTAAGGATATATGTCAGGTTTCAGGGAATATTCATGTCCGTGTTACATATATAAAGCAGTTTTTCAGTGTTATGGGTGTCACATAAAACATATTTGTAACAAACTCTCTACAAATGACCTGTAGAGATGAGATGAGTTGTTTTAAGAATAAACTATGTTCAGTATAGACTATAGTTATAGGCTAGTAACAGATCCTTTGTATTTGTGTTAGTTATAGCAGTACACAGTGCATGATGACTGTTAGTGTGCAGCATAATAAGTAATAAACGTACAATAGACCAAGGTCCATTTAACATAGAGTACAGATTGAGTAATAATAGATGATTCAGTTCCAACTCCAGTGTCTCTAAAGGATGGACAGATTAATCAGATATATAACCTGTAAAAAAAATTTAAAAATTAAAAAAAAAAAAAAAA
>CM040998.1:3485071-3511230 GCA_022985145.1 Pangasius djambal
TTGCAACTGGCCATCTGGTGTTTTTGCGTTATTATTTAGTTAAGGTAAGGGAAGTCCACCAGCTGTGAACATGGCAGGTGTTGGATTATTTTATAGTACAGCCTGTATGTACTTTGCTCTACTGAGGAATCATTCAGTGGTGGAGTTGATAAATTGTGCAATTAGTAGCAGAAGTCTTTCAGCATCATCAAGTGGCTGACATTGTCAGTCACGCTGACTAATGATTATCTCTTGACTGATATTAGTCTGAAACCCATTGTTTTTGGCTGAAGTGAGTCCTGAGTCTGGCGTCTGGCGATGGAACATTTTACGGATTAAATTTTTCCACATTGGACAGCGACTACATCGGATCAGTGGGTGGGTCCCCAACCTTTTCAAGGCTTAGGGCCTTGTCAGTGTCAGACTCCAACAAAATTATTGCCGTGATCCAAGAAGTTAATTTTCTTTTTGGACAGATGTGTCCAAAAAAGGTAGACCCAACAGTTCACACTTACTTTCAATGAAGGACTTGGACAGTTTCCATATAAAAAATTGGATGGTTTCCAATTCCAATTTTAGACGTGACAGGGTTGAACTGGTTCTTAAAGACCCTCCATTTTTTGGATGAGTAGAGTGTCAGATGTAGTTCAAGCCATGCAACTGCAGAACTGATTCACTGGATCTGCCCAGCACTGATTTTCATCCACCCCTTGCCTCAGAATGAGATGCCTTTTGGGTTTTACCTTCCAAAGTTTTACTTATTGGCAAGTCAGTTGATTGTGGTTCTCCCTGCAGAGCCTGACAGTCTACTCAAACAGGATGCATCGGTCCACGACTGGCCTCAGTGTCTATCATATGCTTTTGCTCTACCACTGATTCTTCCACATTATGCAGAATTCAGCGACTAGGCCACATAGTCCCCCATCTGGCCCTGAGATGGCTGGCAAGACCTTGATTTCTACAGCTGCTTTTGCTAGTAATCCCTGGTGGCTTCCTCACCAAGCAGATCTGCTGTTCCAAATGGATGGAGAGATTTGGCACCCTCAGCCAGCTCACTTGTGCATATGGGTCTGGCCCCTTGGACTGAAGTGTGAATTGAGCAAGCAGACAGGTGTTGTTTGGCCTTAAGTGGAAACAGTTACATGAATAGTGTATACCATTTGCTGTATCCAGTACACTGCCAATAATTATTTTAAGGGGCTGCAAGACAGTGGCAGGCCCCCATCAGCACGAAAGGTGTATGTGGCCGCCATTTCAGTGCACCATTGATGCATAGACCTCTATGGGGGCTCATAAGCTTGTTACAACCTTTCTGAAAAGGGCGAGGCACCCCTCTTCACCACAATAGCTCGCTGTGGAATCTCATGACAAGGAATATGAATATGCCACAAGTTTGAAAAAGTTAGCCTTTTTGAAGAAGAAAAACAGGCAAAATCAGTAAAAACTGTCTAGATTGCTTTGATATGCTACTGAAAAGTATATAATTTTCTACTGACTTTTCTAAATAAATAATGCAATATTCAGGTAAAAACAGTGATATTGGGTTATCACTCTTTATACTGTTCCACATAGTTGGAAATATCTATATATACAGGAGGTTACTATTGACATAAATGGAAGCCAAACAACATGGTGGCCATTCTAATTGTAACAACATATCTTTAACACATATGTATATGTAAACATGTATGTAAATACCAGACCTCAGTTAATGCTGAATGTTACTTTCAAATTGTTTCTGTAACATTGTCTCTTTGCAGCCATGCGAGTAGCCATCATCGGAGCTGGGGTCATCGGCCTTTCCACAGCCCAGAGCATTTATGAACATTACCATGACAAAGTCAGTCCCTTGAATATAGATGTCTACGCAGACGTTTTTACTCCTCTGACCACCAGCGATGGAGCAGCTGGACTGTGGCAGCCGTACCTCTATGATAAAGGCAACGTCCAGGAAACGTAAGGGCAGAGATGAGCAGATTCGGGTCAAATTTCAGTCACAGTGGCCCAAACACACAGCTAATGCTTAGCTAGATATCTGATTACCTTATTAGAAACGATAAAGGCCATCAAATGCTGCTTTAGTGTCCTGAGGATGGTTTTCAGACAAGGATTAAGACTTGTTTTGGAACATGGGTAGTTCCAAGACAGTGAAATTGATAGTTAGAAGCCATTTGATGTGGCTTGGTTTCACACTGCACATAGTGAAATGAACCAAAAAACCCAAAAAACATTGGCTTTTTTAAATGCTGGATGTGAAACACAAAATATTTGAATGAAGTTATTTATACAAATATAATCTAATACTTAGTGTTGGTTCTGTGATCTGTGTGCTTAGGACCTTTTTCTGTCAAATTTTCGTAAAACTTTGGTGCATCCCTATGTTAAAACCACATTGCTACACTGCTTCATTGTTATTTACTGTCATATTGGGCTACACATGTATTGTACTGAGTATACCTTGAATGTTGTTTATGCTATTTCCCCCTAAAGTCAAGTAAATTACGAACTAAATTTGATGTTCGTAGTTTGTATGATGTTCGAATTTGATGAAAAAAATGCCCATTAAGGAACCAGTATTTGAGTCTTGAGTAAAAAAGTTCTTGCAGTCAGAGGACACATATGTAATTAGTGAAAAGCAATGACAGTGATTGTGCTCGTGTGATAATGAAGAATGAATCAAGTCTTCCTTAATTATTTTTATTAATGAATTATTTTATTATTGAATTATTTTTACACTGATTCTTTGTCTGCGTGTGAGTGGTTACGAGTGATGCAGCAGCTTGATGTCAGTCGCTTTCATTCCTTTTCCAGAAAATGGAACAAAGAAACATTTGATTACCTTCTGAGTTTCCTCAGCTCTCCTGAATCTGTTAAAATGGGAATATTCCTGGAGTCTGGCTACAACCTGTGCACCAAACACATCCCGGTAAAGTTACTTTCTTTCTTTTTAGGAGGTTTGTTTGTAAGGTATACGGTAGTTCCTTTATAAGAAGGATGTTAATCAATAACATTATGAGGAATACAGTTCAAACTGGAACTTGGGATGAACTGGAACACTGACTGCACTCCAGACCTCCTCACCAAACATCAGTGGCTGAATGATCACACATCCCCACAGCCACATTACAAAATCTTATAGAAAAGCAGACCCATATAAATGCCCATGGTTTTGAAATGGGATGTTCAAGGACAGATATGGGTGTGATAGTCAGGTGGCCACAAACTTTTTTGTATAGTGTACCTAACTTTAACACCATTAATATCATTACGTTAACACAATTTGTGCGTCTGTATAAACTGAGGAAATAGCAGAATAAGGCAATACATAAATGTCATGATGTGAGTCCATGGAGGCAGATGCAAATGCAGAACCTCTTTATTTAATGGAAACAGACATGAGGAACAGGACACACCAGAAAACAAACCAACTGGAAACTAAGCAGAACTCGCAAGACCATTGCTGATGCAGTTCCATGTACAAATTTATTTCATTGTTTAAAAATAGAGAAGTAAATCTAAAAAAAAAAAAATCCAGTTTTGGCCAAACCCTTTTAATTAAAATCTGCATGACACTCATAATATGTAATTAGGCATGTTGCATGCTCAGTTTATGCAAAGAGATTCCAGATGTGACTGTTGTCTCTCAGCATGAGGATGACAGATGTGCTAGCTAAATTACTAGAATAAATTAATCAGAGATGGATGTGTCAGTGTTGCTGTATCTGGGTAGCTCCCTCATTCACTCATTCGCTATTTTCTATGTACACTGTTCTGTATAGAGAACAGTGTTAATAGGGGACAACAGAGAGTAACACATATGTGTGACCCACATTTACATAAACAATTGAAATTCGCTCCCACATGTATTCCCTCAAGACTGCACTTCCCAAAAACAGTTTATGCCCAAGTCTCACCCGTTCTTCGAGGGATAAGCTCACCGGGATACTGTAGATTTGTACCTAAGAAGTGCTGGTGTAATCATAAAGACTGTCCTGTGCTCATCCTTATTTACAATATGCTAATATTGAATATCCTTTCAACACACATTGTACTGTTTCGTCTTTAGTGTTCTACACGTGTATACTGTAATGATTTATAATCCCACTATCTGATGTCACCCAGAAGAGGATGAGTTCCCTTTAAGTCTGGTTCATCTCAGGATTTCTTCCTCATATTGTCTCAGAGAGTTTTTTTTTCTTTTCCACTGTCACCTCTGACTTGCTCATTAGGGATCTGCATTTCTGTGAAGCTGCTTTGTGATAATCTATTGACTAGAATTGACAAAATAGTCTTGTCCTGATGCGCACCTCTAGTCTTAACCAGATGCCATGTGAGCCTTTCTGCAAGCTTTCTTGAAAGAATAATGCTCCTCCTATTCGTAACCTATTTGTATTTGTATCTGTTTAGAATACATTATCTGTTTATTCTGAAAATCTATTTGTATTTGGTTACATCCCTGCTACATATATACTGTATAGAAATGTGATTTCTGTACAGTTCCATCAATACAGACATTAATACCATTAAATTTAAATCTGAAAGTACTTCAGCTTCACGGTCCTTGTGTAATTTTAAATCCAATTTGAGACAAAAATTGGATCACAGTCCAGTTATTTACCCCCTACACTGTATTTCAGAAGTGAGTTATAATTTGAGGAAAATGACTTTAATGTTGTCTCTTCCTCTGCAGGAGCCATCATTTAGGGATATTGTGTTGGGTTTTCGGGAACTCACCCAGCGTGAGCTCGATATGTTTCCTGGATACAGGTACACACAGTTAAATCTTTAATCTGGATAATCATTTTGATCACATATTCCTGTTGCTCAGTGTTTATCCTCATTTGTGACTGCATCTTTAACCCTTGTGTATTTTTCAATGGGTGTTTGGTGAAACAGCTGTGAAAAAATATGATCTGAGTGATTTTGACTGTGGCATGATTGTTGTTACCAGAAGGGCTGGTTTGAGTATATCTATAACTGATGATCTCCTGGGAATTTCACACACAACAGTCTCTGGAGTTTATTCAGAATGGTGCAATAAAGAAAAAAATAGCCAGTGAGCGTAAACGCCTTATTGATGAGAGAGGTCAATGGAGAATGGCCAGACTGGTTCGAGCTGACAGAAAGGCTACAGTAACTCAGATAACCACTGTGTACAATTGTGGCGAGCAGAAAAGCATCTCAGAATGCACAACACATCGAACCTTTAAGCGGATGGGCTGGCTACAACAGCAGAAGACCACATCGGGTTCCACTTCTGTCAGCCAAGAACAGAAAGCTGAGGGTGCAGAAGGTACAGACTCACCAAAACTGGACAGTTGAAGACTGGAAGAGTGTTGCCTGGTCTGATGAATCTCGATTTCTGCTGAGGAACACAGATGGTGGGGCAGAATTTGGTGCCAACAGCATGAATCCATGGACCCAACCTGCCTTTTGTCAAAAGTCCAGGCTGGTGGAGGTGGTGTAATGGTGTGGGAAATGTTTTCTTGGCACACTTTGGGTCCATTAATACCAATCAATCATGGCTTGAATGCCGCAGCCTATTTGATGTCGTTGACCATGTGCATCCCTTCATGGCCACAACTAACCCATCTTTTAATGGCTACTTGCAGCATGATAATGCACCATGTCACAAAGCAAAAGTCGTCTCAACCTGGTTTCATGAACATGACAGTGAGTTCAGTGTTCTTCTGTAGCCTTCCCAGTCACCGGATCTGAATCCAATAGAACACCTTTGGGATGTGGTAGAACGGGAGATTCGCAGCAAGAAAGTGCACCTGAAAAATCTGCAGGAATTGTGTGATGTGATCATGTCAACATGGACCAGAATCTCAAAGGAATGTTTCCAACATCTTGGAAACATCATGGAATCCATGCCACGAAGAACTGAGGCTGTTTTGAGGGAGGCCCTACCCAATATTAGTATAGTGTTCCTAATAAAGTGTATATACATTCAAGGCAGTGGCATTCAAGTGAATTCTGTGTCAAGAAAACATTCCCCACACCAGCCGGGGATGTAGCTCAGTGGTAGAGCGCATGCTTCGCATGTATGAGGTCCAGGGTTCAATCCCCTGCATCTCCATCTGTGAGCCTTTTAGGCAGTGGTGGCTCAGTGGTTAAGGCTCTGGGTTACTGATCAGAAGGTCAGGGTTTCAAGGCCCAGTACTGCCAAACTGCCACTGGTGGGCCCTTAACCCTCTCTGCTCCAGGGGTGCCGTATCATGTCTGACCCCAGCTTCCTAACAAGCTGGGATATGTGAAGAAAATAATTTCACTGTGCTGTACTGTATGCGTGACAAATAAAGGCTTCTGCTTCTACACCACCTCCACCAGCCTGGGTCCATGGATTCATGATGTTGGTGCCACATTCTGACCTGTGTGCCTCAGTAGATAGCAAGGTATAGTCCGGCCATTCTCTGTTGACGTCTCTCATCAATAAGGCATTTCCGTCCACAGAACTGCCGATCACTGAATGCTTTTACTTTGTTGCACCATTCTGAATAAACTCTAGACAGACATAGACAAAAAAGAAAAACTATAGCCACTATACATTAATATTTTATCTCAGTTACTACCATTATAAGCAATATTGATTGAGAAAGACTTACAAGAGCTTTTCCTGTGTTCACACATCAAGGAGTTTCTTGATGTGTCTGCACAGGAAAAGGAAATAAGAGATAAAGGAAATGAGACTAAATCACTTTGGGTTTTATATTTACAAAGATTGGTCATTCTTAACACTTTTTTCAAACTGACAGCCTGGAAACGCATGTTAATATTGTTAAACATTAAGTAAAAATGTGTGTGTGTAAAAAGGTTTTTTTATTTTGTATGTGAACATGAGGGTTAAAACTGCAGCCTTTACAGCTATTCAGGTTTCTATGTAATTATTTACTTTCACTTGTGGCTGTTTTTATTCTACTCTGACAAATTGTGTAATTCAGTTACTGCCTATGCTTATAGTCTTAACTAATTATTCCGAATATAATTACATACATTAATATGTTTATTCCCTCAGCTTTTGAGTGATAAAGGTCACTGAATGTAGCTTTGCCTGTTCTCCATGCTCAGGCTTCACTGTTATGGTGTTTTCTCTGTTGTTATGTTATTCTCAGCTTGGGTTGGTTTAACACTGCTATAATGCTGGAAGGGAAGACGTATCTGCCCTGGCTCATGAACTGGTGAGAGCTCAGGCTTTATCTGAGTGCTGTTCAAACTACATTTATCCTGTATCGTCCCCCTGATCAATGTTCTACCAGGTTGACACCAATGTCCTCTTTTATTCGCCTAGCTAAACATAAGCAAAGAGTGCAGTTAATAAGTAAGGAATAAAACACAATGTGTCATCAGTGTGACCGTCTCCTTGTGACTTGTAAGAATCTATTTGCAGAGTCGAACGAACAAGGGATAATGTTATTGGATGTTACTTTAATGTTACTTTAATAACAATTCTTTTCCTTTACTCAGGTTGTCAAAAAGAGGTGTGAAGTTTCACCACAGAAAGATCCATTCATTCCAGGAGGTCAGAATAAAATTGTTAACATAGCATATATTACAGTAGATGCTTAAAATAGTTTAAATTTGTTGCTATTTTAAGTTTTCAGGTAAATATGACTAGAATATCAACATGAGTCTATGGACCAATTTCCCATTAAGGACCTTGCTCACATTATTTTACACTGATCCTTTTCAGTAGTCAAGTTAAGTGGGTTTGTCATTCCTCTATATAGCTTGTATACATTGGAACAAAATGTCATTTCTCCAGGACCATGATGCAGCACAGAACAGTACACAAGACTACACAAAGTGCAGTACACAACAGTGTGAGATGAGCACAGGACAATAAATACACAGGAAAATAAATACACAGAACATGGGCTGTAAACTGTAAACTACTGGTAGGATAGCAGCAATAGGTTTTTTGTTCCATAAAGTGTCTGATGCAGCTTTGTAAATTGCGGCATGCAGTGGCATTTAGTCAGACTGGGTAAGGTGTTAGACTAGCCCAGGTGAGCATTGGCAGACAGCAGGGTGTCTGACTGCCTCAGGGAAGAAACTATTGCGGAGTCTGCTGGTGATGGCATGAATGCTCCTGTACCTTCTGAGAGGGGTGAGAGGGCTTGTCTGCAATGCTGGTGGCTTTGCGGATGCAGCTGGGGTTGTACGAGGTGTCGATGGTGGGTAGAGAAACCCCGATTAGCTGTTTTCACAATCCGCTGAACGGTCTTGCGGTCAAAGACAGTTCCTGTACCACACAGTGAGACAGCTGGTCAGAATGCTCTATATTATCCCTCTGTAGAAGATTGTGAGGATGGTAGGGGGGAGTTTGGCTCTCTTCAGCCTCCATAGGATGTGGAGGTGCTGTTCTTGGCTTGGCAGGTGGAGTTAAGAGTCCAGGAGAGGTCCTCCGTCATGTACAAACCAAGAAATGTGGAGCTTTCGACTCCCTCCACAGTTGTTCTGTCGATGTGCAGTGGTGAGTGGTCTACTCAGGTCCTCCTGAAGTCAACAATCATCTTATCAACATTAAGAGATAGATTGTTGTCTCTACACCATTCTGCGAGCTGCTCCACCTCCTCTCTGTATGCTGACTCATCATTGTTGCTGATGAGGCCCACAACTGTAGTGTCATCAGCAAACTTGATGTGATTTGAGCTGTAGTTTCTAGCACAGTCATGTGTCAGCAGCGTGAACAGCAGTGGACTAAGCACGCAGCCCTGGGGAGTGCCGGCGTTCAGTGTGGTGCTGCTGGAGGTGTAGTCCTGAAGGACTGGGTTCTCCTAGGCAAAAAAATCCAGGATCCAGTTGCAGAAGGGGGTGGTCAGACCCAGCATGCTCAGTTTTGTTATCAGTATTCTCTGCTTTGTGTATAAAGTACTATTTTTGACCTACTTTGTATAGTAACTTTGCCATAAAAAAATACATCAAAATCTCCTGTCTGTCTAAAAGTCTAGCAAGAACTGTTATTATTTAATCAAAAATCTATACTAAACTATTACTCTGTTGACTTATTATTCTGTTCTCACACCATTTGCTTGAAATGGAATTTGAGAGCAATTTCTACAGCTGAGGAAGTGGTACAGTTTTTTGGTTCTGGACTCTATTAACATTTGTCACATGTTGTAGCTGGCAGAGAGTGGAGCAGACATCATCGTCAACTGCTCAGGCGTTCGATCAGGTGACCTCCAACCTGATCCTGAGCTCACTCCAGGCCGAGGACAGATCATCAAGGTCAGAGGTCGAGCAGTTACTCATGGCCAAAAGGAGTCAATGCTTATAGTCCCGAGTATCATGATTTAAAAATGTGGTTCCTTCTGCCTTTACCTCTTTTGCTTCTTTAGGTGGACGCGCCTTGGATAAAGCACTTTATTCTGACACACAATATCACATCAGGAGTTTATAATTCACCGTACATCATCCCAGGGTGAGTGTTCCTGCTGGCTTAATAAGACGAAAGGACTAAACTGTGAATGTAGATAATGCATAATGTACTGTTATTTTTGCATAATAATGGACATAGTAAATACCAACTTCACCTTTCCTAAGCCGTTCACACGTATCTAGTTTTCCTTTAATGGAGAACTTGTGTCTCTCATAACAAAATATCCTATAACCACAAACAGCTGACGGCGTTATAGTAGCTGCCCTATCAAATACCCCAAAATGTATGTTGTCTACAGTAAAAATAAATAAAATATTAAAATAAGAATGTATTTATTCTACTTCTTCAGAGCACATTTTCTCTTGGCAAGTCTACTGCATTCCTAACATAGCATGTAGCCTAGTCTACATTTAATCCACTCATATCTGAGTGGATATCTGCTTAAATACATCTATCAGTTAATGCTTCTAAAATTCGAGACTTTGATCATGTCCAATAAAATAATACTTATGTAAACAATCTGTATGTCACTTGGCTGATACGTGACTAAAAGAATAGAAGATACTGTGGATTTGTACCTTCTGAGAACTGCTGCTGTAATCATAATGACATTCCTGCTCTCATCCCAGGATTCTTAATCACATGGGCCAGTATTTAGAGTTGAGTTTCTCACACATTGAGGATATAATACTGAAATTGCACACATCTGTATTCAGACTTCAGATGTAACTACAGATTGAAGTACTATTAAGACGTTACACACATGGAGTGGAGTGTGTGTGTCTCCGTTACACAGGATTCTGAACTTGAACGTTATTCTTGCAAGATACAGGCTTGGGCGAGGATCAGTATTCAGTTTAGTGCCACTGTCTAACAGATGTAAGCACTATATAAATATAGTATTTTTTAAGCATAGCATACTGTACTGTAAGCATAGCAGGGTGTTCAGGCAGCTTATCCTTCGAATTATTGAATTAACAAAAACATACAAACAGACAAAAAAATTATAGTAGATAAAAAGTGTGATTAAAATATTTTTCCTCCTGCACACATCACAATTTCATGACCTCGATTTATTATCTCTAGGCTTCATTAAGCTGTGTGCATGAGTAACTGGCAGAGCATTATATAATAAAATAACATGCAAAATACTAGGATGTGCTGGATCAAGTGCTATTTTATAAGCTTCTGAATAATGAGAGTGGAAGCCATGTTGTTAAATCAAAATTGCAGTGATTAACGTGATTAAAAAACACAACTAGGACTATGTAAAATGCCGTGTAAAATGTCACTGGGGAGCGGTTATTTTTATCTACAGTTTCTGCTTTGGCAGTGACATAAAAAATTCAGTTTTTGGTAAATCTGTGCATACATATAGTATGTTTCTTTAGAACCTTCATTTGATATGTTCAGGTGTCTGGAATCTATTGAGAACAAGAAGACGTTAATTAGAGCATGCAAACTTTTGCAAAATGAAAATAATAGAGTATGCAAACATTTGAAAATCAGATGGTGTTACTGGTTTGAAAACTGTGCACTGTAGCACTGAAGACTTTTTTTTTTTTTTTGGAAGAAATGGGCTGCACTGTCTGTGCTGCTATCTTTTGGTATCATTTAGTTTGGTTTTCCTTCATTGGAAAAATTCTCTTCCCCTTTGTCTTATTGTTGCTCCATTATTTGTGCACTGAGGTCAGACTTCAGTGATCTTTTTTAATAGAGAACCTAGTTTTAAAAAAAGATCCTGATCTGTCGTGTATGAAAAAAGGTGTTTTTGTGTTTACACATTGAGAACAATGTGTAGTGTGTTGTGTGAACCTGAATTATTTATTTCTGCAGAACTGGTTTAGTTTGCATAGAGATCTTATCAAACCGCATTATGCTTGGACCCACACCAAGTATAATTCTTTCTGGTATTGAACACTTCCTATATTACATTGATCTGAATATAAGCCTGTTCTACTTCTTCAGGAGTCGTCTAGTGAGTGTTGGAGGAGTTTTCCAAGTGGGAAACTGGAGTGAGCAGAACAATTCCATCGACCACAAAAGCATTTGGGAGACAGCCTGTGCACTGGAGCCAAGCTTAAAAGTAAGAGAATTATATCATGCTAATGTATTCTGTCCATCAGTCCACCCATGCAGTTGTTCCATCCATCACAATCCAATCCAATCTAATCCAATCCCATTTATCCACTTGGGATTCAACAACTAATCAACAAATTTGATTATTCAGTCAAAAATAACAGGCAGCAAATTTTATTATTGATTAATTGGTCTGCCTTATGAAGCATGTTGTGGCATTTTATGCCACAAGCAATGAAGCTGTTTGAATAAATTTGCTTATAAGTGGTTAAAGTACGTATTTTTATATTGATAAAAGCTACATCATTTAATTTTCTTAACATACTCAGTATCTTTTTAAGCATCTATTTTTTATTCCAGGCATGTAAACTAGGAATCAACCCCAAAGTTTTGGAGTCATTCCATACACATAAAATGATTTACCTCATGAAAACACACCATTTATTTTTAATTCCATCGAAAATTGAACAAAATCAGGATTTGAAATGCAGGAAAGACCAATAAAAGTGTGCAGAAGCATTGAAAAAAAGTCCAGAATACAATGACGTTATGTTTGTTTGGGTGTCTGATTTGAAAAAAAGATGTCGATCTTTTACCACTTCATATTACTGATATGCTATGACAGATTGTCTATGAAATGCAAGGGAAAAAGAAGTAATACATATTTTTTGGTATTTAGTATACACCCATCAACCATAACATTAAAACCACCTGCCAAAAATTGTGTAGGTCCCCCTTGTGCCGCCAAAATAGCTCTGACCCGTTGAGGCCTGGACTCTACAAGACCTCTGAAGGTGTGCTGTGGTACCTGGCACCAAGACGTTAGCAGCAGATCCTTTAAGTCCTGTAAGTTGCGAGGTGGGCCTCCATGTCATGTTCCTCAAACCATTCCTGAACAATTTTTGCAGTGTGACAGGGTGCATTATCCTGCTGAAAGAGGCCACTGCCATTAGGGAATACCATTGCCATGAAGGGGTGTACTTGGTCTGCAGCAATGTTTAGGTAGGTGGTACGTAGCAAAGTAACATCCACATGAATGCCAGGACCCAAGTTTCCCAGCAGAACATTGCCCAGAGCATCACACTGCCTCCGCCAGCTTGCCTTCTTCCCATAGTGCAACCAGGTACGCGACACACACCCGGCCGTCCACATGATGTAAAACAAAACATGATTCATCAAACCAGGCCACCTTCTTCCATTGCTCCATGGTCCAGTTCTGATACGCACATGCCCATTGTAGGCGCTTTCAGCAGTGGACAGGGGTCAGCATCTGACCAGTCTGAGGCTATGCAGCCCCATACGCAGCAAGCTGTGATGCATTGTGTGTTCTGCCACCTTTCTATCAGAGCCAGCATTAACTTTGTCAGCAGTTTGTGCTACAGTAGTTCTTCTGTGGGATCGTGCCAGACCGGCTAGCCTTCACTCCCCACGTGCATCAGTGAGCCCTGGGCGCCCATGACCCTGTCGCTGGTTCAGCGGTTGTCCTTCCTTGGACCACATTTGGTAGATACTAACCACTGTGTACCAGGAACACCCCACAAGACCAGCCGTTTTGGAGATGCTCTGACCCATTCGTCTAGCTATCACAATCTGGCCCTTGTCAAAGTCACTCAGATCCTTACGCTTGCCCATTTTTCCTGCTTCCAACACATCAACTTTGAGAACTGACTGTTCACTTTTTGCCTAATATATCCCACCCATTGAAAGTGCCATTGTAACGAGATAGTCAATGTTATTCACGTCACCTGTCAGTGGTTTTAATGTTATGGCTGATCTGTATATTTGAGTTTATCAGAAACCTGGAAAAACTTCAACAAGAATTTGGAAGCATGATACGAAGGTCTAATGAGAATATTCCTGTTCACCTCTTATGTCTGACAATTGTAGCCTCAAGATTCCTTCTACTTTATGAAATTTCTTTTAAAAAGTTAGTCACTTAGAGTTTCTAATATAGTTACTGTAATAAACTGTTAAAAATATTAGACACTTAAAAACCAGACACAATTCTAAACTTAAACACCACAACTTATCCATGAAATAAGTGATAAGTATGGAATGGGATAGATCGGACTTTAATATGATTTGGAAGGATGGATGTAGGGCACCTACCTATTTTGTTAATCAGTTAATCTGTGGATTATTTTTCTTGATTAACCAATTGGTTGGATTATTTTAAAAATACACTAATCAGCCATAACATTAAAACCACCTACAGGTCAAGTCAAGTTGTTGACTTGGACTCCAAATTCTCCAGATCTCAATCCGATTGGGTATCTGTGGGATGTGCTGGACAAACAAGCCCGATCCAGGGATGCCCCACTTTGCAATTTACAGAATTTAAAGGATCTACTGCTTAGATCTAAAGGTGCCAGATACCACAGCACGCCTTCAGAGATCTTGTGGAGCCCATGCCTCGATGGGTCAGAGCTGTTTCTACACAATATTAGGCAGGTGGTTTTAATGTTATGGCTGATGGGTGTACATTCCAGTTCATTCAAATTCAGTTGAACTTGCATTGTGACCTACTCTGCTGATCTGATTGATCCAACTATTTTAAACAAACCCGTTTGAATAATAAATGGATCAGGAGACATTTGCGAATGTTTTCCCCCTGTCAGCACGCTCGCATAGTGGAGGACTGGACGGGTCTCAGACCCGTACGCAGTAAAGTCAGGCTGGAGAGAGAGACCATCCGCTCCGGTCCCAGCGTGATTGAGGTGAGCTTTTATAACACAACCGCACACTAACCATCACACCTGAGAGGCAGGAGTAGTGCAATATAATTGGATTTATTTCAGGCTGTTACAGGAACTCTTGTCATTCATGATCAGAGCTTCAGCTTTTTTTTAATTTTGCTTTAGCCATGGGTTTGAGATTAGTCAGGAGGCGTTGATTTATTTTCTGTAGCAGCAGCTCTGACAGTAGTGCCGGCTGTTATCCAGATCACAGGTTTATATCAATACACTCGTTCCAATACTCGCTCCACATAACGTAAGGCTAATAATAAAAGGACACAAAAACGTTATCTAACAAAGAAAAACTCATTAATTTCTATGTAATTTTCTGTAAAGAGGTTATTTAATGTTTTTTTTTTTTTTTAATGGAAGGAGTCTCTAGTGTCAGTGCTTTGTAACAGCCAAGATGTTTTCTGCTACAGGAAAGTCTTCCTGACAGAAGAGTTTGCTCTTTCTGTTTTTTTATTCTGAAACATAATAAGCTGTGTATTTTTGTCATATTAACATCAAGAGACAGAGGGGAAAAAAAGAGACTGGCGAGGGAACAAATGTTTAAAGCTGCTGTAATTATAAGTTATAACAGGAACCAAGTAGGCTCCTGGATGTTCCAGAGCAGTCATTAAATGTAACTATAAATGGATAAAAAGTCTGAGGTGTGATATAATAGGAAAAAAAACACGTTGGGAATTACTGTTATAGGAAAATAATTATGTTTGTGGTGGTAAGAGTAAGTCCACTGTTTCTGAGTTACTGTTATCACCCCGTTGTTGATTGTTTTCCTATAATAGCATATACCAACATGTTTCCTGGGATAGCCCAAGACAAGTCTTACAAACATTCTGTAATAAAAAAAAAAAGATGTGAGTAAAATTCATAAGCCTCCAATCATATGTTAGCATGTAAACCTGTAATATATTATGGATCTGATAATGTTACTTAATAAGGCAACACAATGCGTGTTATGTTTTTCCTCGTCTATTCTACCAGGTAATCCATAACTACGGTCATGGGGGCTACGGGCTGACGATCCATCGTGGCTGTGCTGAAGAAGCTGCCCGTCTTTTTGGCGAGATTCTGCAGCAGCAAGCCAAAACTAAATCCCGACTCTGATCCGGCTGTTTTATCAGATGTCACTTGTCTGTTCTCACCAGTTAATCCATAATCAATGATCTATAAATGTAAACTTTGCATCATGATCTCACAGCAATGTAAATCAGCAGTGGTAGCAGAAATACAAAATGCCATTTCAGAGAATCCTAATTCTAAATCCTAATCCTACATCGTTATGCCAATCCTCTGTTAAAGTCACCTTATGAAATGCATAACTAAAACACTCCAGCGATGCAGTAAACAGAATTCCGTACACATGGAGGTTTTTCCTTTGAAATATAGTTTATTGTAGATACGCACGTGGATCCAGTGTGGCGTAGGATATCGGCACACGCACAGACACTAAACTCAGCACTAAATCACAAAGGCAGGTATGTAGGAGAGAGATCTTGCTCTGTGTGAAAGCGCACAGGACATCACTGTGCACCAGGGCTGGGTGCAAACCCATCAGCTATCATTTCAGCAAGGTGAATTCAAACGAATCATTAATAAACCAGGAATGCACTCACTGTACAGGTAAGAAGTGAAAAGCGTTATTCATAAAGCGAGTTACATCTGTAATGAACCCAAAAATATCTCTGCAAAATACAGTACAATATACTGAAAACAGATATAACAAGGAAGATAAAAGTGTTGAGATGTTAAATAAATTTTACTTAGACTGTATTTGTATGAAGTGTGTTCAGTTGCCAGATTGAGGTCTTAACTGTACCCTGCCAGTTTCAAGAAATTCGAGGAATAAAGGCTTTCGATATGCTTAACCTTAATAAGAAATGAGTGTGTTCATATCTAATACATTATTGAAGTGATGGCGAGTGGCGTTCTGCTGAGCGAGAATGGGTGCGGACTCGCTAAATGTCAGCAAATGGCATTTAGAGAAACGCTCACGTGACGTGATGGTTAAAAATAACAGCCTTGCTGTGCACAACACATTTTCACTGCACAAAAGTGTTGGTGGTGAATGAGGTGTGGGGCCCCCCTGCTGTGTGTTACGACACCACTGAACGGTTGCGCAAGTGTGATTAAAATGTGTCGTTTTTAGAGATGAGTGCTGTGAAGCTTGGTTTTGTAGTAAAATAAACTCTCAAAAATCCCTCCTTTTCTATTCTAATAACATTTCACTTGCATTAATCCTAACACACATACATACACACACACACACACTAATCCACTGCTTTGTGCTGCCACTAAACTCCATAATGGAGATCACTAGCTTCCGTCTCACTAGTTTTCATGTCCCTCAAATTGCTGATGATGTTTGAAACCTCAAACACACCATTCATTTGTACACCAAGTTTTTTTTTTTTTCCACCTAGTAACACACTTACAGCCATATTACTCATTTAAACACACACACACACGCTACCAACCCAAAGCACCGCTCCCGTAGAGGTGAATAAGCATGACATGTTTTAGTTTTTAGCCAGGATGTTTGGTGTCTGAAATTTGCGTCTTCATTTCGGGAATGGAGCTTCAAAATTAAGGAAGCTTATAGATACCAGTTTATCACTGTGCAAATCTTTTGGGTCGGTCGTACCATTTGTGCATGAACACTTGGTATTACGTATATAATGCACAAAATCAACCCATATTATCATCCAACTCATTTCTAATGTACAACTCTGCTGTCAGACCTTGGGCCACACCTACGTACATCTGCTGTGATTCAGCTTCAAGATGGCTGCTGCGCCGACTGTTTTAGCTCTGTGACGTCCTTTTGTCTATTTATGTAGATAATAGTGTGTCATACGGTGTCAGACTAGGGGTTGCTTAGACCAGTTGACTAATACATTGACTAGTTGCCGCTGATTAGTTGGGGTGGTGAGAAACAAATGGCAGAGATGCAGATGTTAAAGAAAATATTTTGATCTAGATGAAGCCAATTCTATAGTCAACTGCGCAATGTGCAAGACGACATTTTAAAATAGATTTCTTTTGCTTCAATGGAGTATTGTCATTTTCATATCAGATTTTTATTTATTTATTTATTTATTTATTTTTAAATCCTGCTCCCGCCCAGTACCAAAGGAATTCTGAGCAATCCCATCTGGTCCTAGAGTTACTACTGCCAAGTAAATTTTAAATAAACCCTGTGCGCTGTCATACTGAATTCCATCGTGATGACTAGTTCTGTGCAAAACAGCATGTTCAAGCTACTGAGGCCGGAGTTGAACATGAGGATTCAACTCCCAAGTCATTATCAGGCTGGAAAACCTCCCTGAAACTGCTGTGGACGTAAGTAAGAGCTGTAAGTGGAGCTCTGTTGGCAGACACGAGCTTCCACGCTGCACACTCTCAGTTTCAGAATCAACGATTTCGGCCGAGATGCCAGGTCATCGATACCAGTGAGTTTTAACAATTGGTGTGTCCTAAAATATATAACGTGTAATATATATATATAAAGATTTATTGTTTGGCACATTATTGCACTGAGTTCTTTATTTGCTTTGAGAACAGAAAAGAAAAAGCATTAAAGCAGTATAACGTGTTCTTTGATTTTTTTTTTATCAGCATTTAACTAGACTAATAATATATTTAAAAAAAAAGCAACATCCTGAATCAGCATTTGCTTTAACTATAGAAAAGACCACAAACTGACGACTTGTGAATAGTCCTGTAACCCCGATGCCTGACACCACATAAACGAATCTGTTTGAGATACTGAGCAACTCAGCATAGACTGAGATGAATGTGTGATGCAGTTTGCACAGTGCTAAACGCTAGAAGCTTCCATTCCTTGCTAGCTGCATTAACCTCACACAGTCAGGTCCATAAGTATTTGGACCTTCAGCTTTAATGCAAGGGGTTTAGCAAAAATATAGCATTAACCGTTTAGGAATTACAATATTATTATTATTATTTTATTATTATTATTTTTTTACACAGTCCCTCCATTTTCACAGGCTCAAAAGTATTCGGACAATTGACTGATCAGCAGTTTAATAGCCAGATGTGGCCTGTTTCCTCCTTATTTCATGACAGATTATGGAGATAAAACATCTGGAGTTGATTCCAGCCGTTGAATTTGCATTTGGTAGCTGTTCATGGGAACTCTCACTATGCGATCCAAGGAAGTGTCGATGCAAATGAAGGAGGCCATCGTTAGGCTGAAAAAACAAAACACACTTTTTTTTTTGTATTTTTTGTTAAACCCCTTGAATTAAAGCTGAAAGGCTACACTTCAGTCACATCTTGATTGCTTCATTTCAAATCCACTGAGGCAAAATGACAAAAAATTGCGTCACTGTCCAAATACTTATGGACCTGACTTTAACTCTAGTGCAAGACTAACGACGCAATCTACAGACCCCAAACATGTCTTAGCTAATAGGCAACACTTGGGATAAGTGTGAAATTGTTTCAATCTCCTTTTTGCTTTAATTTAATTAAAGTTCGTTCTCTGATATGAGATATTTAACTCTTTAAAAAGAAAAAAGGTAATAAGGTCAAAAGCAATGTAGCAGAGATCTGTTAGCACAACCTCATCTGCATCATGCTAATAGGCTCCTACCGATCACCATTTCCTTATCAGCAGTGCTAATGGTTAATATCTGCGTGAACTACCCACTGAATGGTGAACATCATCCACAGTGAACATTATCAAGATTTTGTCTGAGAGAATAATTAACACAGGTGGATTAGTGTGATTACAGTCATCAAGCAGCTCCTGATGTGTGTGTCTGCTTTCGGCAGCTGGGATACACACTGGTCCAGTATATATAAGAGAATACAGACTGTCCTCTTTCCACGTCCAGCAAGCATTTGTCCCACTGGATCACTGACTCGCTGAATCAAGTAGTCTCATGTGACTACATGACTCATGTGATTCATAATTCAGGCTTTGATGCTTGACTCCATTTTCTTCATACGTTATACAAATACACTTCTCTTTCTCCCCCTCTGTCAGTCTCTTTCTGCCCCATTTCTTTTTTTAACTTTATTTTCCCTTCATCATTTCTTTCTCTCAATCTTTTTACTAACCCTGGTTCTTCTAATGACCTTCTGTCTATTCCCTGTCTATTTTTTTCCCCTTCCATTACCATTACCATTATCTCACTTTCCTCTCCCTATTCCATCCTACCCTCTCTCCTCCTCTCTCATTGCTGGGAGGTGGATGAGGAGTTAGAGCGAGGGATGGAGTCTCGGCCCTTCATCTCCTGGCCCCACTCTCTGTGGCTGGACTCCTGGAGGCCTCGGCCCGTTGTCTCTATGGGTAAAGCACACGAAGCCACGGCGGCCAGCAGGCAGCAGCAACAGTATACCGACAGAGTCAGATACACTGACCACTCCAGCATCACCTGAACACACACACACACACACACACACACACACACACACACACACACCACATTAGGTCTCTTATACAGTCACTTTTATAATATTAGTCAGTTTTGCAGATTTTCATGATATTTTAGGATGAACAAATGACTCGTGTTATTTGATTCAGGAAAAGAGGCCTTTAAATGCCCTTTTAATAAGCTTTATTTTCACGTTTTAAAATTAATTCAATACATTTTTCACTTAAATTTTTTAAAAAAGTTATGTAAGTATTCAAGAATTTCTGAAATGCGTTTACTGGCACCACATTTCAATAAGTGCTCGATTAGGCATATAGTGCACTACATAGGTAGTGCTATGTGATAACTGTGGGAATGCACAATTTAGGGTCACTTTAAGATCAACTGATCCTCGGTTTATCCCATATCATCATAGGAAACATCCGAGTGATATGCATATGACTGATTAGGTCAGACTGAGTCTTTACAGTTGAATGGGTTTGCCTGTTTCTCTGCTCGCGGTCTGAGTCAAATGTGAACGTGGTACCCAAGGTGTGGATATAGATAACGTTAACTGGATTAAGCCTGGACAACTCAACATAGATTGAGATGAATGTGTGATGATTTAGGCTTATAATAAGTTTCTATTACTTGCTAGCTACATAAGTAAGTCTCTGCAGGCTCCTGTAGCTCCACACTTCCTTTGCAACACCACTAAGGACGGCCCACTGAATGCCTATAAAATTACAATAAAGTACTTCTCCCTTGGTTAAACTTGATGACTACAGCGCAAAACAACATATTCTGACGTTGCAGAGTGATGCTCTCATCTGCAATAAAGAATCCTGCTGAAGATACTTCCAAGTCTTCTGGTCTTCTCTGCAAATTCCCAACATACCCTACTTAGGGAACATGTGTAGTGAATAGGATGTCATACGAGATTCGGCTTGACTGTATTGCAGGGGAATGAGATAATCAAAAACGCAGTCACTTCCTAGTTCATTAATCATTCACGGGCCATTGAATCATTTAATCAGGTACATCTAGGTAGCGTATAGGTTACTTTGTAGGTGTGCAATTAATAACTGTAGCTCATCTGCTGTTGTTAATTAAAAATAGTAAGACCAATCATATGTTTAAACGCAAGTTCGAGTCAAAGCCAATTGACCAAATATGTCTAATATGTGTTTTAGTGCATGATAGCATTGTCGCACTGTTGCTGTTCAACTATTATTGATTAGCCTGAGGTGACGGCGTTGAACATCAAGCTAGATGCTGTAAATCCATCCTCGGACATTCAGGATCTGTGAATCTGACAAAAGAACGAGCCAATTATGCTGGCTCAGTGTGAAATATGAGATCATATTAGGGCACCTGAGCCACGAAGGGTGTGATGAGAGCCCCAACACGGGCCATGCCACTGCTCGTGCCCAGACCTAGAGCCCGCGTCGCTGTCGGATACACCTACAGAGAGAGAGAGAGAGAGAGAGAGAGAGAGAGAGAGAGAGAGAGATTCTAATTACTGCCTATCATTATCATTATCAGCAGGATACAATATCTTTGTCCTCAATTTCCTGGCAGCAGTATTCCAGCTAGGGCCGTTAACAGCAGTGATGGATATATAGATACACCGTTACATGACCATTAAAAAGTGTAGAATGACCCGTCTTATGTACCATTCATTACGTACTGACTTAACTACGTAATAAGTAGTATACTGCACTTAACTGTATAGAGTATTGTATTTCCAAAAACAAAATACAGCACATTTTACTAGTGAAGGTCTGGGAAAAGTGTAGCTGAATTCTAGAGGGAAAAAAAAAGAAAAATGAGGTTTTCACAAAAAATGTGGGTTTTGGCCAATAATACTAACAAAACATATATTTCACCAAAAGGATGTGGAAATGTTGTTGTTGTTTTTTTAAATCTTGCCTACAGTTGCCATATTGAAATGGACGTAAGCCTAATTAGTTCAGTTTGTAATCAGAAACTGGCTGTCAAAAATGTTAACAGAAAAGAACACACTGAATCATTCAGTCATTATTTCCCCACGTAAGAGCAGACAGCGAACAGTTCAAACGCCATGAGTGACTTTTACCTCACGTGATGAGACCTGAGGCTGAGGACTCACTTCCCATCATGAACCGATAATTACTGGGTCATTTTTAACATAAAATATTATCATTTGTAAATCCTACTTATTGCATATTAAATGAAATAAAATGAAATGAAAAATACTAGTTGTGTTTAGACAATACACTGGTGTGTCTCGATGGAATTGGAGCGAAATCTTTGAATGCAATTTTCTAACATTACTTTTGCGGGTAAAATGATAGAATTTTGCTTCCAGTTAAATGATAGAATTTCCCTTCACTGGAGCCAAGAGGCCCAACCCTGTTCCAGCATGACAGTGCGCCTGTGCACAAAGTCGAGCTCCATGAAGACGTGGTTTGAGAAGGTTGGAGTGGAAGAACTCGATTGTCCTGCACAGAGCCCTGACCTCAACCCCACTGAACACCTTTGGGATGAACTGGAACACTGACTGCACCCCAGACCTCCTCACCAACATCAGTACCTGATCTCACTAATGCTCTTGTAGCTGAATGATCACAAATCCCCACAGCCACGCTCCAACATCTAGTGGAAAGCCTTCCCAGAAGAGTGGAGCTCATTATACCAGCAAAGGGGGGACCAGTGTTAGAATGGGATGCTCAACAAACACATATGGGTATGATGGTCAGGTGTCCATATCCTTTTTGCCATATAGTGTCCAGTATATACACATTTAGAGGACTTGGAAAGCAAAAACACACAAGCAAAGAATTTGTGTCTATAAAATGCAACTGAAAAGATTAGTAGATAACTAGATTAGTCTAGTTAAATTTACATTTGTGTACACCATTTACACAACTACAATAAACTGATAGAGTCTGCGGTTATAAAAGCCACACTGCACTTCATATTAGCCAATATGCAACCCTGTTGGCTTTTACAGCAGAGCTGAATGAACTCAGGTCATAGCTCAACATCACGATAAAGCTCAGTGAAATGCTAGTTAAGTCTGGTAAAGGAAGCATGAGGACATAAGGAGTGTGTAATGTGCGTGTGTGACAAAACGTACCTCAGGTGTGTAAACATAAGCTGCCTGGAAACCTCCGGCAATAAACGCCCTCGCAATAAAGATCAGCACTGTTAAAGACGTCCTGCAGCACGCACACACACACGCACACACGCACACACACACACACACACACACAGTCAGAATACAATCAGAACTGTTTCACTGCTGCTTTGAACTGTTTGATAGACTCACAGACGCAGAGGCCACACCTCCTTCAATAGACAGGTTTTGAAGCCATTCGAATGCAATATTATTCTTATGTAAATGATTTTGTAATAAACCTTCGCTGTCATCCGACATTTTCAAAAGTCCTAGATTTAACCAATTACAGCTGGCATTTACGTTTAGCTATACAGCCAACAATTTGATGTTTTTATATTTCTTAATTAGCCATAATTGCAATGCTTGCCAATCCAAACATAAGGACCTAGATGAGTAGGACGGACGGAAAGAAATAAAGAAAAGTAAATGTGCGGCATCTACCTGCCCACGCAGGCATAGAGCGGCACGATGCAGAGTGAAAAGACGAGGAAACACAGCGCCATGGTCTTCCTCCTCCCCAGCCGATCGATCGCCCACAGCGTCACCAGAAGACCTGCAGCACACTCACTGTGAATAAATCTCCCTCAGCACTGCGCAGGCATGTGCCAGTAATCGAAAAGCCAGTAATCTAAGCCTGCGATGTGCCTTACAGCTGGCACTACTGTCAGAGTTGCACTTACAGAAAATTAATCAGTACCTTCGGACCAATCGGAATAGAGAATTCCACAATGCTATGGTATACACCATGATATTATTTGCATACAATACAGAAAGGAATGACGACGGGGCCATAAATTCCAGTAGAACATTCCCAGATTGACCTGGGAATTCTGAAAGCGTCGTCCACAACAGGTCTTTGTAGTCATCCGAGTTCAGGTACTTGCACTCCAGGTTACACCTCGGCTCTGTTTTACTGCCGTTAGTCTCTAGAGGGAGGCAAAGAGCCGCTTTTAACGTTCATTTAAAACCTCAAGCTTAGTTTGCTGTTGCTTGATCTGGATTATTAACAGCCGGACAAAAGTCCTGAATAATACGAATGAATATTGCCGAAAAATAGAAAACGATCAGCTGTCAATCATGAGAAGTCGGGACTCACGTCCACAGGCACCGCCCTCCTGGAAAAGCTCTGTGGTCAGCAGTACAAGGCCATAGTAAGAGAACGCATTGGAGAACCTGAAACATACACAACAGTTCTTTTAAGTCAGGGGTTCACACGTTTTTTTTTTACAGTCAGCAACCCTCTTTAACTGTGAAACTATTGTATATATAGGCACTTTAACAAAATTAGAACACTGCAGCCCCCTTGGTTATGTGTCATGGACAGCGCTTTAGCCTTAAGTGACATTGTTAAGGCACATAATCTTACTTTGTTTTCACAATAGAGGTAACAGGCGATGTTTATGAATTAAAGCTCAAAGAGGAGCTATATTATTATGTGCACACACTTCAGCAAGGCATTTTTCGTCATGTCTATAGATTACAGTACGTCACACTACGTCACAAAGCACATCAGCAGGAAGACGTGGATTAGTTTAAGGCAGATGTTTATGGAATGATTTGGGTGAAACAGACTTAAAATATTTAGTGGGGAAAAAAAAAACTTGACACTTAGTCACATGACTAATTATATACTAAATAGACAGAGAAAACAATCAAAGGTTTAGTTCAGAGAACTATTCACACTGGGAATTAACGTCATTGCACTAAGCCTGGGCATGTACCATTATAAATGAATAACACATTAAGTGTATACTATGTACACAACTTCACAGCTGCCTCTCGCTCTTCCTCCTACTCCCTCTTTCATAATACAGCAGTTCATTCCAGTTTTCCAGGAATTTACAATAACGAATGAAGAAAGTGATTCAGTGTTTCAAATAAACCCGGAAAGTTACGGTATTTGTACAAAGACTGGTTGCAGAGGGAGTGTGAGCTTTCTACACTCTAATCATAGCTGTGTGAGGATGTGTGTGTGTGAGATGTGTTTCACACCATATGAACCAGAGGAGAACTGTAGTCCAGCGGAAATGAGGCAAGAATAGATCCTTAATCTTCCCTCTGTCCTCCTGAAGAGGAGATAAAGAGACAGTAAAGAAGCAGATCTGCAATAGCAGGGTGACCGAGAGAGAGCACGCGAACGCTTAAAACATTACCGAGCAGAACAGCACATGGAAATGATGGTGTAGTCACATGAAAAGATAAATACTTATACACTAACCCACTTTACAACAACATGTAAATATTCCTACGGGAGCAGTCTTACTTGAGACCAGTGCGTTATATGAGACATGGCTTTACACTTTTCAGAACAGAATAGAATAGAATATGACAATAGTATAGAATCGATTATGACAGAACAGAATAGAATTAATAATTACAGTGAACAATGGAATATGACAGAATAACAAATTAGTAGGACAGTAGAATAGAATGAATGTAACAGAATATAAATGCATGACAGAACAGTATAGAATTGAATGACGAACAATATAGAATAGATTATCGCAGAGCACTATAGAACTGAATATGACAGAGGGATGGATGGAATCAATATGACCGAATAGAAATGAATACATTAGAATAGTATAGAGTTGAATATGACAGAAGTATAAAACAGATTATGGCAGAGCACTCTAGAATTAAATGAGACAGAGTTAAAAAAAATAATTATGACGAACGGATGGGATCACTATGACTGAATAGAAATGAAAGTCAGAAAAGTATAGAATTATGACAGAACTATATAGAACTGAACATGACAGAACAGTATATAGAGTTGAATGACAGTAGAACAGAGGTGATGTTTTTTTGCCACCTG
Organism: Pangasius djambal; assembly: GCA_022985145.1. Lineage (NCBI taxonomy): Eukaryota > Metazoa > Chordata > Actinopteri > Siluriformes > Pangasiidae > Pangasius > Pangasius djambal. The sequence continues at coordinate 3,510,615 of CM040998.1, forward strand.
GCGTGCCACTATGAGTTTGCCCAGCGGCATGGGCACTTTGTTCTCCGTAGCGATGCGTTTGAGTGTGCTCAGAGCTTTCTCCTGGTTTCCAGACAGAACGTCATAGCGGGCACTCTCAGGCAGCCACTGCAAATTACACACACACACACACACATTAATTAAGGTGCCTGCTGTAGTCCTGATGTGAGTGCTTTTGGCAGCACAGTAGCAGAACGTACAAAGCAGAGGATGGCGAAGATGAAGAGCGGGATTGTGGACAGAGCGAGTAGCCAGCGCCAGCCCAACGTCGGCATGACCAGAATCGCCAGCAGCACCTCAAACACCGTGCCCAGAGCCCAGAACACCTGCACACACACACACACACACACACACACACACACACACACCCACTACAGCAGAGATCCAAAAGCCTGAGTCATCACATACACTATATTACCAAAAGTATTCGGTCACCCATCCAAATGATCAGAATCAGGTGTCCTAATCACTTGGCCTGGCCACAGGTGTATAAAATCAAGCACTTAGGCATGCAGACTGTTTTTACAAACATTTGTGAAAGAATGGGCCGCTCTCAGGAGCTCAGTGAATTCCAGCGTGGAACTGTCATAGGATGCCA
>CM040998.1:3516330-3527793 GCA_022985145.1 Pangasius djambal
ACTGTTGTCCTTTATGTTTGCAACCGTTTACATTGTAAATGCTGTAGCAAAAACAATGTCCCCCTGTGACGCCAGCGCAGCACACAACCGCTAACTTCTCACAGGAATATCGGAAATACAGCATCAACCACCAGAATTGCTAAATACAACAGAAATATTTCATTATAAATATGTTTAATGTGTTTCAGTGTCTCAGAATTTCCATCACATCTCATAATAAAAGGGCCAAGGGAGCCAGCCTTACCCAGGAAAGGCCTGTGAGGATAGAAAGCTTCCACTGAAATGGACCAAAGCCGATGGCCTCCACAGCATCTTCCACCATGAAGGTATCTACAGCCGGATGAAGAGATGAAGAATGAGCCTACATCCAGCAGAAGTAGAAAACAATTTTCTGCGGTGCCTAATATAGCCTATGGTTTCAACCACCATCTGTGAATATTTAATGGAATAATGGAAATTTGGACAGAGGCATTGTCCATTTTCGCATTGTGCAATACATCATGTTTAAGGGAAACACTTTATCTTCTAAATCACTTCTAATATCAAACTCTTGGGTTCAAACTCCAGTTTGATGTCGACCTAAAGAAGAAAGAGATTCAGCTTCAAGATGGCTGCTGCTACTATGACTTTTAGATTTTCTTCATAGATAGATAGATAGATAGATAGATAGATAGATAGATAGATAGAAGCCTGTTTAAGATGATGAACAACTCAAAACCATTTGAGGCTAGTGTGACAATTTAGGCATGCAGTTAGCAGAATGCTAAATGCTATCAATGTCTCTTACTTGTTAGCTACATTAGCCTTGTAGCTCTAGCACAAAACTCATCTTGATTATTAATATAAACTAATTGATTACATTTGGCTGAGCACATATTCCCATCTGAGAGATTATTGGCCTTCTTTCCTTTTAAATCAGTGGCTATACAGTATCTAAGATCAATGTAACCTTCCTGTTAAGTCTGTTTTTCTCATTTGCTGCTGTGGCTCTGCTTCGGTCATGTCCCCTGATTATTATTATTAGCACCTGTGTGGAGTTAGTCTCACCTGTGTCTTGTTTGCTTCTTAGCCCTTGTTTGTACTGTTGTTTCTTTTTGGGAGGTCTTGAACGTGCTAACCGCTGCGGTTCTAACCCGTGCTCCCTGGTGTGCTTAGGTGTTCACTTACTCTTGTTCTGAGTCGTAGTGATAGTGCTGATCCTCTCCTTCTGCACTTGTGACTCACTTTCTGCTGCCGTGGATGGTCCCATATGCATCGCCTACGAATTTACACTTCCTGAAAAGAGCTGCCCAAGTATCACCCATGCTTGAGTGGATAATCTCACCTGGATACTGTAGACGTGTCCTTAAGAACTTCTGGTGTAATCATAATGACTGCCCTGTGCTCGTCCCAGGACTCTTATTTACAATCTGCTCATACGGAACATCTTTTCTACACACTTCGTACTGTTTGTCGTTACTCTTCTATACCTGTAGACGAGGATGAGTTCCTACTGAGTCTGATGCCTCTCAAGGTTTCTTCCTCATGTTGTGTCACAGAGTTTTTCTTCGCCACTGTCACCTCTGGCTTGTTTATTACAGGTTTAAATCTACATCTGGATTTCTATCAAGCTGCTTGTTGTTTAAAATGCTATACACATAGAACAGAATTTAATTAAGTAGTTTTAGTTTTATTTTCTACAACTAATATGCATATTGAACTGCTCTATGTGCCTGGTGGTGCAGTAGTGTATCGTGTATTGTGTACTTGGACCACCTCAAGTTTAAAATGAGTAGAAAAAAGAAAAATCTAGAAATAGGTTTAATGATCTTATATTTGGTTTATTGTAATCTTATGAAATACTGCTTAATTGTGACTATATTCAAGATATTTTCGCTTGTGTATTGTGCACTTAGATTACAGTAAACGTCTCGACTCTAATCTTTATAAATACAGAAGGGAGGTTTTATTTGGGCTCTGTTTCTTTACGGTAAGAGGAGAAGTGTATACTGTGGTACCGTCAGTGGGGTTGGCAAACTCTTGCGGTACTGGAGCTCCATCAGACAGAGCCACAGACCCTGCATCAATGTTTCCGCCTTCGACCTGCACCATCTGATCCCTCGTTCCACACTCATACTCTGAATATGTGCTATCGCCCGTGCGCCGAAACTTCACCACACTGCAGGACAGATGGGGAGACAGAAAGACACATGACTGTTATCTCCGAAGACAGTGTGGTATTTATTTTCAAGTCAGGTATGTTTGCACAAATCGGACTCCGTGGTGTTTGGTACAGTAACGCTGGCATCCTGTCACTGTCTAGAGGAGAATTACTGCAGTGTTCAGTGGGTGATGAGTCATCGCTCCTGCAGGCAGAATTGAGCTGACCAGACAAAACATAATCCTGAAAAAACAGACATCCTTTATAACTGACCATGTTACCAAGACAACAGGAGAACTTCCTGTCTGAGCGAACTGTGTTCTTACTTTAAAAACCCCTTTATTTGAAAATCATTTAAAATCATTTAAAATCAAGAGTAAACGGAGCTACTGGTACCACCCAGAAGTTGATTATTTTGGTATATAAACATGTCCTGAAGTGTTTTAGCCACAATTTGCCAATGGCTACAATTTCTTTTATCAAAGAATGACATATAAATATATCTATTTAGTTTATAGTTACATTTAATGCTGTGGAGCATCTGTGAAACAGGTTCGTTCCTGTTAGCAGCAAGATACTGCAAAGCTCTCCAAGCCGAAGACTTTCCCGTGGTGGAACAGCTTTACCTCTCACTGTTAGAAAGCTCTGACACTGGAGACTCCTTCCCTTAATGTTAAATAAATGTCTCCTTACAGAAAACTTCACCAGCTCAATGTTTAAATGTTTTTCTTTCTTTTTTTTTTTTTTAAAACACGTTTTTGAAATGGACCATTCGCCATACAAGTCATGGTGAACTAGCTGTTATTATAGAAGAGAAAATATTACAATGAGCAAATTAATATAAACCTGTGGTTCGTCTTGCAGTCAACACTGTTGTCGGAGCTGTTGTTAGAGAAAATTAATTAGTAATTAGTAATTAATACCTTCTGAACGAACAGAATTCAACATTCTCCGATAATACATCACACAAAATGGAAAATAAAATACTTCCACATTGCCATCTGATAACCAGATTCCCAAACTCACTCATTAAGACATGCCCCACTTCATTAAATAATTTTGTACTGTATTTGCATTGATGGGATTTTAGCTTGTTGTAAAAGAAAGAAAAAACAATTGGTGTGTGCACTGCTCTTGCCAAATGTGCATAGCCATCCTATTACAAACAGTATTTTTGTGAATAAAAACTCCATTCTGTGAGAGAAAGAGGGCGAGGAAGACAATGCAACAGAGTAGCACGTCAGAGAAGAGGAGATGCTTTGAAGAAGGAGAGGTGGACAGGCAAAGAAGAAAGAACTTCAACAGAAGAGAGATGACAGGCAATGAAGAAATAGTGAGAAGCAGAGAGAAAGAGAGATACGCCGAGCAGAAGAAGAGAGCAAGAAAGAAGTCCTGGAGGAGGGAGAAAAAGACAAACAGAAAATGATGGAGTGCGAACAAGAGCGAGAGAGACAGATTCGCACAGAGACCGAGACATAGGAAAACAGGAAAAATGGAATGAGCAAGGTAGATCATAAAGTGAAAACAACCAAAGCCAGGCAGTGGAGAAGAAAAAGAACCGAACAGAAATAGAGAGATTGTTGTTAGCGTGACGCAACATACAAACACCGCACCACGAATGCATAAGCCTGAAACTTAAAATTCCACCATGTTGAAGAAAATTGAGGGGCATGTTCTGGACACCCATGTGTCCTAGACTGTGGATTTATTGGGCCAAGTATGGCAACAATGCCTCAGGGTCCACCTTTATTCCAGACACCAGTAGAATCCAGATGCTCACCATTGGTCCATCCAGGAGCATCAGAGTACATCTACAGCAGTGAGGAGCCTTACTGGCTGCACATCAGAGAAATTGCAGGGCACTTTGGCTGTAGCATCAGCCATAGCATTACCTCGAGCTTCATCTGGATTTGGGGGACAGTGTGCCCTGGTATTAACCACAGCTAGTCGTGCTGGAAGTTCACACGCTGACAACAAATAGGAAACAAAGGAGGCATGTTTAATCAGCCAAATGTGCCCAAAAACATTAACAACGCCAAAGCGTATTGCAAATCCATGTAGATTGTAGCAGTGAGACCTGATGCTAGAACACAGGCTTTAGTCAGGGGCGACAGGTTCAGCGACCTGGGCTGAGTGGTGATCAGGGAGACGACCATGAGCCATGAGCCACGAGCCACCGCATGGGATGAACAGAAAGCTCCCCCAGGACCTTAACATCCATTAAAAATCTGTGCTGAGCCATCTGTAAACAAAATCATGTCTGTTTTTTTTCCAGAGGACTCTCAGACATGCCTGAAGGAGGTGTGTGAGATAACACCACACAGTCATGATCAACTTGTTCATCCTGAGTATCAGACATTGCAGTCATCATTAATGATGAGGGATTGGTGATTTTCGCCTGTTCAAGGCTAATGTTAGGAGTTGTGAGAGCAGCCAGGCAGTTGTTCCATCTCTGGGTGGTGACAGCGATCACACAAGCTGAAGACTACGGGGAAATGACAGCATGAGGGCAACGTACAGTGAGATGCTGTGATAACACGACTGGAGCTCAGGCAGTAACCGCTAGCTAAAGGCATAAAGGCTCATGATCATTTACCAAAATATTTACATACCACCTGTTGTTCAGGTCATGTGTGATTGGCTGCAGATAAGCTCTCGCAGAGGACATTTCAAGTTTAATGAAGGGGAGCACGCTGTAGCAGCTGCATTGCCTGCTCTACCGCCTCTGTTGAGGTAGCTCCTCCCCGTGAGTCTGGTTGAGCTGCACTGGAAATTTGAGCACATTTCGTGCCACTCTGCTTAAGTTCAGCTCGTTTCCTCCTACACACATGCTCCCAGTGCCTGCGCTTATGACAACAGTGACAGTCATCGCAAGAAACGCTAGGGCTTTTGCCCTGGGTTTGTTGACTATTTGGATAGAAAGCGCTCTGTATCACAGCGGATATGTGCAGTTTCACAGTGCTGTCTCTTTCATGTGTTCTGCACATCACTCGGAGTGCAGTTGTGCAGGTAGGCTTTAAAATAGGCAACACTTTATGCAAACCAGGATTTAAACCATCCAAACAGGAGCCAAAGACTTTATCAACAATGGCACATGAACTACCTCCATGCAACAGAAAAATTCCAGCAAAACGCTAAGTGTACTGTCCTGCCTACAGGTGCAGGATCCAATCCCATATCCTCTACCTCCCCATCGGAGGATGAAGACTCATCGGAGGAGAGAGATTGTTGTGTTGCTTCATTTTTAAACTCCTTCAAGGAGAGAATACAACCTCTTTTTCATAGGAAATGTTGACTTTTTCATCTTTTGCATTTTCTTCAAGCACAACTTATATACACAGTACACAAAAAAAGGAAGTGATATGTAATAATGGTCTGATCATCGATGGTTTTCTATGTCTGGAGTATGTATGGTATCTGATCTGGTCTGGTCTAACGTGTGTCTAAAAACACAGCTTGTACAGCTAATACAAACATCTTCGAGCACAAGTCCACATGTGATCACCCCCCCGTTACAACGTGCGAGTCATCGTGATCATACTGATTTGGGTAAAACTGAAATGAACATAATCAAATACAAATCAATATATATATATATATATATATATATATATATACACTGAAAATAAGGTGAGTAATAGAAAAAGGAAGAGAGACATAGAAAATGTGCACAGAGAAAGAGAGAGAGAGAGAGAGAGAGAGGGAAGGAGGGAGGGAAATAAACATAAATATAAGAGACGTAGATAGAGGAGGGAAAGAAATGCAGAGAAAAAGGGTCAGAGAGAGAAAGAAAGATCTAGGATCGGTTCTGTTCTAAGCCGGAATCTGCTGGAGGAAAGACACGCATGTGTGTAAAGCTGTGTGTCAGAGGCTGAGAAAGGCAGCCTGGGTTTTATTTACTGTAACTCAGCACTGTGAAGTGTGAGGCCACTGCTGAGCACTGATCTGAGGGCTGTTAGACAAAGAGGGAGTACTGAGAACCGCCAGTGTTCCTAATTACTGTAATCACAGCTCTCAGTCTTATCATGGACGAATAAAGCACTCATGCAGAGACAGGCAGTGTAATTAAGCAGAAGCCTTCATTTAGTGGCTCTAATTGCAAAAGCGCCTTCATCAACCCAGTAACCAATGATCTGAATACAGCACCGACGAAGACTGGGGAAAGAAACCCAGTACAACAGGATACTTGACCTTCTGTATACGGTCTCAGGCTCACTACTGTTAATGTGGACATTTCATGATATCATTTATTTCACATGCAGCTTCCAGGAAGGGGCTCGTTTTGGGGCAGCATTGTGGATCCGACTTAATATTGAGGGTGATGTTTAATTTTTTTTTTGCCAGAACACGTGACTGAGAAGGTTCACTGGCTGGTGTAAACAGGAATGACGTGTATTACTTTCACAATCGCTCGGTTTACACGTTGTTTTTGGAGGAGAAAATAGAAGTAAACGGATTAACCACAGTTTGTCCAATCAAAGCACAAATTCCACAATGGGACAATCGATAGAACCAGAGGCTTTTATGTGGCTTGAACAAAAGACCTGGCTAACAAGAGCAGCTTGTCTGTTTACCATGCCTGCTTTTCAGAAGGGACATAGCATGATTAAGGGCTTAAACAATGGGCTAAAAAATTAGCAATCATGAATGGTCTGGCCTATCTGTCTTTGAGTGCGTTCAAATACTTATAGTTTTATGCTATAATGCTCAGCAATGACGGTTTCATGATAGTACCACTGAGTTACTGATTTTAGCCATCTCCTGCAATATCATTAGCAGTCGTCACTGATAGACACTCTCAGTTTATGTCTAAGAAAATACATAAGCCTGTGAAAGGGTTCAAGAAGTTAAGAATAATATTGTCTGCTAAGATCTTGGCTTTCCAAGCTCACTGCAGGTTCTAGCTCTTAGGTAGGCCAGATAAGACGGAATTACATTAATCCATTTTAGCTGTCATGAAAGCAAGGACAAGTTTCTCATTGTCACCGCATTAGTGATATTACTAAGATGAAAGTAGGCTGTACCAGTTGACATCTTTGGAGAAAATGTATTTTTTTTTATGATGATGACATGTACAGTAGCTTTGCTTTTAGAAATAAAATGGTCCCTCCAGGTTTCTTTGGATGGTTAAGGATTCTAGCTTTCTAAAGTAGTCTTAAATAGATACTTTTCTTTTTTGTAAGAGTGTATATATAACTCTGACAAGCTAACCAGATTAGCTAACAGCATATGACAGCATATATTCCTAAGGAAAATATATACAAAATAACATGCTGGTAAGGTGTTGGGCCACTATGAGCTACCAGAACAGCTTCAGTGCTCCATGAGGTTTCTGGAACAGTACTGGAAGGATGAACAATGTTCTTCTAAAAGATTTTCCCTCAATGGAGAGCATTGTCCAACAAATCGCTCCCCAATCTCCTACTGGTGTTCAACTGGATATGGCTCTGGTGACGGTGAAGGCAATAGCCTAAGATTTACATAATTTTCATCCTCATCAAACCATTCAGTGAGCCCTCACGCCCTGTGGATAGCAGCGGAGTAATCCTGGAAGAGACCACCACCCATCAGGCTAGAAATGTTTCATAACAAACGTGATCAGTCAGAAGAAATGGCCCCCCACAGCATACTGGAGCGACCGTTGCCTTAATCTGACACCTGTCCCTGTGTGTTGAAAAGAACAGGACTAAGAATGGATCCTTGTGGTACACCACAGCACAACAGTGTGTCGAAACACGAGTATCCATTGCAACATGGCATTTGTAAATAAATGGGTTTCTTTTTGGACTGTCAGCATACTTATTTGGAGAAATTCTTTCATTTTAAATATGAAATACTCATTTTAATTTAATTTATACACAGACATTTACATCTTCATTGCATTTGTCTTAGAAACAAATTTCAACCATGAGCCTTTATAAAAAATATATTTAAGACAGAGAAAGATATAAATTTATACCTAGCATCTGTGACCTTTATTCTAGTGTCCAAATGTTTGACTGGGAGTGTAGTGTAGTGTAGTGTAGTGTAGTGTAGTGTAGAGTTTCACATGTTCTCCCTGTATTACCCTGGGTTCTGCGCTTTCATCCCATTGTCCAAAAAACCCACGCAGCTACATGGATTGGCTATGATAAACTGCCCCTAGGTGTGAAAGAGTGTATGAATGTGTATGTGGATGGAACCCAGCAATGGACCGGTGTCCCATTGGGTGTGATTTGTCCCGCCTTGTTCCCAGTGTTACCAGGACAGGCTCCAGATCCACTACGACCCTGACCAGGACAAAGCGTGTAAAGTGAGTGTGTGTGAGTGATTTTTGAAGTCTTATGAGGGTTCTTTTGAGACTGTGTGTATAAATTCTATGCTGTAGGGATCAAACCACAATCCTCAGAACACACTCACAATTGCTAATGTTGGAAGATAGCTGAAGATTCTGGGAGTGATATGACTTTGTTGAATGGTCTGAGATGAATAACTGAGAGGCATCTTGCTTTTTGTGGTGAGAGAGCAACAAAACCATGTCTTTTTTTCTATTAGCAGTCACTAATCAGTGCTGTAAACACATTACTTTTATGTACTGAAACAAATTACATGAGGTTTGTGACTATCTGCCTAGATTTTTTTTTTTTTTTTAGCTTTGTCCAACTCCACAGCCTTTCTGCTTGTCTTTTTTTTTTCTTCAGTTACAATAGTACTGTCACCTTTGGTAAGTCTAGAAAAAATCTTGGCGAGAAAATAACAAGAAGAGGCAGTGAGAGGAGGGAGAGACGGATGAAGATCCCTGAAGGTCACTTGCATTAAGATATTTCTTGGCAGTAGCCCTCATAGCAATTTTTGTCTTAGTACAGATTACCATTTCAAAGAAGGCACAACACGGATCAGGCATCTAATACACTATGTGGCCATATGTATGTGGACACCTGACCATCACGGCCACATGTCAGCCTTTCCCAAACGTTTGCCACAAAATCAGAAGCACACAATTGTCTAGAATGTCTTGTATGTATGTTCCAGCATGACAGTTGATGTGATGCCCCCACTGATGTGGACAAACTTACCAAGCCCTGACCTCAAGCCCACTGAACACTTTTGGGATGAATTGTAACACTGACTGCATGCCAGAACATCTCACCCAACATCAATGAATCTGCAAAGATCCCCACAGCGACATTTCCAAAATCTAGTGGAAAGCCTTTCCAGAAGAATGGAGGCTGTTATAGCAGCAAAGGGAGACCAAATCCATAGTAATGCCCATACTTTTGGAACGGGATGTTCGACAAGGCTGTGATGGTCAGGTCTCCACATACATTTGGCCACATAGTGTATATGATAAAATGGAAAAAAAACACACACACACACACACACACACACACACACACACACACACACACACACACACACACACATACCCCTCTGTATTGTTCTGAAGAAATTAAAGCAAAAATATATTAACATTAGCATTAAACCTTGTTGTACTATAGCATTTACATTAATGGACTCTGGTAATGCATTTGATTTCCTTGTGTTTTTCACCATGAATACGTTTTACAGAGATTAAGTTATTTTTTTTATTAAACCTTTTTCCAGTTTCTCACGGCCATGCCATCAGCTAGTGCAAATTCCTGGATTATCCTGAAAAGTAGCATGCTCTTTGCTAAAACGCCTCGTTCATTTCCATCTTATTGCATTTACAACCCCTTAGAGTAGAGACTACAGGGTTCAGTGCTTGCTGATGGATCTGCTATTACCACTGAGAGCTTTGGGCAGATTTGAGACTTGCCATGAGCATTTGTTTTCTAGCACTCTTAAAACCCATCAGCTCTAAGCACAGGTTTATGTGATTACAAAAACGTCTCCAGGAACCCGCTGGAGCATAACACTATAAAATACGGGCGAGGATCAGTAATAATTTGTGGCTGTTGTGCGCCTGATGGGCCAGGGACTTCGTGGAAATACTTTAGCCCAAAACCTGGGTGCCTCTGCCAGGAGGTTAAGACTTGACCATAGAGACTGTAGATCCCACTGGGATGCATGTTTTGACTGACAGTCATTTTCGTGTTTATTTGAGTGATATATAATATAAATAGCTGCGTTTTATTTTAAATCTAAGCTTAAAAGCTAGCAAGCGATTGTGAACAGAAAAGGCTCACTTCACATTCCCAGCACATCTCTGATCACACCTGTTATTTTTTGTGGTGACGTGAGATACTCAGTATCTTATCTCCCTTATCGGGGATCTGATGGAATACCACTGAATGCCCGACCCCTGCTAGGTCAGATAGTATCTGGGCGCCATGCCAGCGTCACAGTCTGAGAGCAGAAAGAGGACAGCAACAGCATCAGCAAGATTTCCATTCCTCACTGTGACATGGCTCTCACTGCATCCAAATGATGTTCAGGGCCAAAACAAAGGCCTGACCACTAGAGTTGTCCTTAACTAGTTAAGTGATAAAAGCAGGCTGGGGAAGTGCATAATTCTACACTTAATTCTCTAAAGTTTTAATTTGGCAGCTTGTGTATTTGGTTAATGGATGGACTAGAGGAGTAGTAGGTCAGCCATGATATGTTTTGTGCTTGAGATGTGCTTGTTCAGTTTTATCCTGGGAATACAAAATAAACATTACTATCAAATACTGGATGTCTGCTACCAACAGATCTAACGGCACGTACAGTGGATATAAAAAAGTCTATATACCTCCGTTAAAATGGCAGGTTTTTGTGATGTAAAAAAAAGAAAAAAGATAAATCATGTCAGAAGCTTTTCTACCTTCATTGTGAAATTTCAACCTATAAATTAAAGTGAAAAATAGTAAGAATCATTTTAGGGAAAAAGTAATAAATATAACTTGAACAATAACCTGGCTGCACCATTGTGCATACCCCTAAATAAATACTTAATTGAAGCGCCTTTAGATTTGACCACAGCATTCAATCTGTTGGAGTAAGAGTCAATCAGTTTGTTGCAACTTGAGTTAGCAATATTTTGCCATTCTAACTCTGTCGAATTGGCTGGGCATCTCCTGAGCGCAGCCCTCTTCAGGTCACCCCACAGAGTTTCCACTGGATTTAGATCTGGACTCTGGCTGGGCCATTCCAAAACCTTGCTCTCGTTTTGGTGAAGCCATTGTTTTGTTGGTAGGTTCAGGTCATTGTCATGCTGAAAGGTGAAATTCCTCTTCATCTTAAGTGTTTTAGCAGAAGCCTTAAGGTTTTGCGCCAAGATTGACGGGTATTTGGAGCTATTCCTTATTCCCTCCACCCTGATTAAAGCCCCAGTTCCAGCTGAAGAAAAACAGATCCAAAGCATGATGCTGCCACCACCATGC
>CM040998.1:3527893-3550000 GCA_022985145.1 Pangasius djambal
TTTTTTTTTTTTTTTTTTGGTTAAAAAAATACTTTTGTCTTGCCACCCTACCTCGTAGCCCAGACTTATGAATAATTCAGGAGATTGCTGTCACATGTAGAGAGCAACTAGTACTTGCTTTCTGCAATTCTTTTAATGTTGCTGTAGGAGTCTTGGCAGCCTCCCTGACCAGTTTTCTCCTGGTCTTCCCATTAGTTTTAGAGGGACGCAATGTCAGTGTTGTGCCATATTTTCTTGTCTTTACAGTGTTCCATGGTACAGCCAATGCCTTGGAAAAATTTTTGTAACCCTCACCTGGTTAATCAGTCACTTTAATACATGGCAGGTGTATAATAATTAGTATTTAACATGAGTATGAATGTGATTGGTTGATTCTTAACACTGCCACATTCCCAATTAGAAAAGGGTGTGCACACTTACGCAAGCTGTGCGATAAATGTGGAAAAAGGTTCTGACATAGTTTAATTAGTTTCATCACAAAAACCTGCCATTTTAATAGGGGTGTGAAGACTTTTTATATCCACACTAGATATAGAGTAATTTGCAGGCCAATGTACAGCAGAGTGCAAAAGTTTGCATACCTTGTAGTTTACCTTGTGAACATTGACAGATTCCAAAAGCTTACTTAGAGAATAATAAAATAATAAAAGAGGCAGTTATTAAGAGAATTAAAGTCATCTAGATTGTTTCACTATTATACCTTAACATTCAATATTTGACCATAACACACACACACACACACACACACTCACTCACCGAGCTGTACTTTTCCTTTCTGCTAGTGTTGTACCATCAAGGGTGCTTGTTTTTTTGCACCTAGGAAAGTGCATGTGGTACATACCTTTAATTAGATTTTACAGTAGTGGTCCTTAAGGTCTAATTAAGTACCTTAAATTATTTTGAAAGGTTTACATACTAAAGGTACCACCACAGCGACGAGCAAATGTACAGTATCCTATGTTTATTTCTGCACACTATTAGTGATAATAAAGGCACACTGCCAACACACAAATGTCTTTGTATGAAATAAATGTCTTTTTTTTGTACCTATAAGGTATGCAAACGTTTGCAATCAACTATAAGTAGAGCTGTAAATAGTAGTAATACTATCCGTACTACATACTGTACCAAAAAACAAGTGTGTGTGTTCTCTGGGTATCCATGGTTCTCAGTTCTCAGTTGTATACTCACATACTAAATAGTGTGCTTAATACCAAGTCAGGTTCTCCTGCAGGCAGGGCAGTCGTTTACCTCGCACCTCCGGGGTTAGGGATTCGAATCCCGCTGCCCTGTGTTTGCAGAGCTCACATGCTCTCCCCGTGCTTCGGGGGTTTCCTCCCCCAGTCCAAAGATCTGTGTTGTAGACTGACTGGCATTTCCAAATTGTCTGTAGTGTGTGAATGTGTGTGCAGTTGCGCTCTGAGATGGGTTGGCACCCCGTCCAGGGTGTCCCCTGCCTGCTCCCTGGGACAGTCTCCAGGCTCCCTGCAACCCTGAGTAGGATACGCGGTTTAGAAAATGGATGGATGGATGAATGGATGGATGGATGGAGGTTCTCCAGGGTTGCCATGGATGTGTTCTGAAATGCTGTATAGTACGGAACTGGGATGTAGCTGGCTAGTTTTCAATAACAACACAGTGCAATCATTTGACCATTTGTATGGGTTTGGTACTGCTTACATCCTATAATAATAATAATAATAATAATAATAATAATAATAATGTGTATATGTAAACAACAGGTTTTTGACTTGAGTAATAAATACTCAAGGGGAAAAGAAAAAAAAAACACTGTATGTGGCACACACAGGCTAGCAACCATCCTGCACTGTTTACAAAGCACACTACCTCCCACACACACACACACACACACACACACACTCACACACACACACTCCTCCGCGTTGTTCTGAAGGAATATATGAATATTAGCATTAGACCTTGTTGTACTGCAGCGTTTACATTAAATGAATAAGAGAGTAGCAGTGAGAAGGGCGAGAAGGCTGTGTAGCCTGCAGCATGGCCCAGGCGGAATTAAGCACAAACACAAGAGAAATCACACACTCACGGCAGCTGTCTGAGCTGGAACAGATCATCGTCCATGATGGAAATCTCCGCTTGTGGCTTTCATCGCCGTTACATTGTTGTTGTAGTTCTTCCTGTTGTTGTTGTTGCTGTGCGCCGTGATTTCAGCACCGCGAGCCGCCGGACAGCGAACGGCCATAAAACACACACACACACACACACACACACACACACGGGGGGCGGGGCGATAAAGGGGCGGGGCCGAGACGCTCACTCAGGCGGAGTCGAGGCGGTTTTTTGTCTTCAGTAGCTGATTAATTAACACTGCGAGCGCTTGTTAGTTAAACATCCCCAAACACTCGGTTTTCCTCAATACCAAAAAACACAAATAAGCTATGGGCCCCAAGGACGTTCTTATATATATATATATATATATATATATATATATATATACACACACAAACACACACACACACACACACAAATCTTGCCAGTATTTATTTATTTTTTTTTTTTTTAAACGTCAAGTTTAATTCGCAGTCTGTTCAGGCAATATGCCAGGACACCTATATATATATAGAAAGATCCAATCAGAGGTCGTCTATCATACGTCAAGAGAAAGTGGGCCAATCAGATTACTTATTGGGCGGGACAAAGCCTCGGTGTAAATATTACACACGTGACTATTAGAGAGTCGTATTTTACTGCAATAGTAATAATTATTATTAATATAATTTTTTAAATCTGTCTAACTTCCAAGAAATGCAAAAAAAAAAAAAGGCTCAGTATGAAATGTCATATATAACGTCTTTGAACACGTTGATTTCTCACGTCACCCATCTTGTCTACTGCACCTAGAGTTTTCATTATAAGCTGTAAATGTTTATATAAATAAAGATTTTAGAATAAATTTGCGTACCTACGTTTTTAAGAATTTCCAGCCATCACTCCCCACCGAGTATCTAGCTGTACCTGGAAATGGATGGCCTCACTCTTTCCACATCTGCATGCTAACCCTCTTTAAACATCTTTGCTACACGTCCAAAAAAAAACAAAAAACTGAAATATTAGTATGAAAAAAATCTAAGATGGAGTTGCACGTGCGTGTAGCCTCCAATTCAACTGGCCCTGTGATAATATTTCATAAAAAAATGCACCAAGTTTCATCTATAATGCGGTACTTGGACCTTAACAGAAAAAGTAGTTGGCAAAAAAAAGAGGCACTGATTAAATAAAGCTTGATGAGCCTTAGGATACTTTGTCTAATATTGATTTCCACAGGAAATGCTGTAGCCAGTTCACAGAGAAGACAAACACTGAAAAGGAGAGGAAAGGTGGAGGAGAAAAGGAGGATTTGTATATAACACAAGACCCAAGTCTACAATTATTCACTCTGTGTATGGGATGTCATTTGCTTATGTGCTTTAATAAGAATATAAGGATACACATTGTAAGGGTTAAATAGGGGTTATATTCTAAGCACATACAGTAATATAATGAACACAGCTCAGAGATTTGACACATGCAGGCAAATCCATTATCAAACACTTAAACACTGTGAAGTTATGTTTAGATTTTTTTGATGCATTGGAGCTGCATCATTAGTATTTCACATTTTGGCAGAGCTTTAATATGACATAATGACACTGACAGAGAGGATAGGTTTTAAATGAATGTGCCACTCGAAATCAGTGAGAGCGAAGAGATCCGTGAGGCGCACGACTCAAACTTTTTTTCATTATATGCTCAACACTTTCCTAAAGAGCTCCATACGTTCTTCCAGTAACCTGCATTATATACAAAACAAACCGACACCGAACTGAAGCACACACCAGGATGTGAACCTTGACACGGTTCCATATCTTTGTGTAATATCTACAACAAAAGATCCTTGGACATGAGTGAAAATTAAATATACGCCAGATCTAAATGTAATTAAAACCTACTTTGAATGACTTTTGCATAGCAAGTTTTCTAAACTAGATTGTGTGTACTGAGCATTTTAGGATTCTCAACAAGCACACATGGGTGTGATGGTCAGGTGTCTACATGCTTTTGGCTGTATAAGGCATCACGGTCACTGATCTAAGCGAAAAATCTTGGCGATAACGCAGCTCTCTGATTAATTCCAGGGTTTGCTACACTGAAGATGATTAACACTATGCGGGAAAAAAAAAGACTATGTGAGACCTCGGACTGGTCATTTTTCTTTAGAAGGCTTACCTGATTAGTTTTGCGACTTATTGTAAAGTTTATGATAGAGTCTGAGAAAGTTCAGAATGAAAAAAACCACCACTATCATCACAAAAAATGAAGTACTTATGATCTGGTCTCTATAGCGAGATTTCCCAGTTTGAATACTGGGGAACTCCCTCAGGATTGTTAGGGGGCCAAGCACCAAAGGTGCGTAGGCACCCTTTGGTGATTGTATGTTTTCTTGTTCTTATTATTATTATTATTATACTTCCTATGGGTGTCTATGGCAGCCCATAGAATGCTTTGTACACTTTTTATGAAATTTGACACAGTGATAGAGGACAGTCTCAGCTACCTTCACAGCACTCCACTCGAGCCCTCTAGCAACACCAATAGGGCAAATTTCAACATACATTAATAATATTTTTTTTTTCCTCTTCTTTTCCTACAAATTTTGTCAAATCATCACCAGATTTGACATGCTGCATTCAGTTTTGTAGCATTTGGCTGAATGTGAGCAGAGAGTATTGCCCTATACACCTCAGAATTCATCTTGCTACTTCTGTCAGCAGTCACATCATCAATAAACACAACAGCAGCCATACATGCCCATGCCATAACACTGCCTCCACCATGTTTGACACATGATGTGGTGTGCTTTGTACCATGAGCCCTTCCTTTCCTTCTCCATGCTCTTCTCTTCCAGTCATTCTGGTACAAGTTCATCTTGGTTTCATCAGTCTCCACCCTGTGCGCGCAGAGCTCGCGTGTTCTCCCTGTGCTTTGGGGGTTTTCTCCGGGCAAATGTTTTTATCCACCTTTGAATTTGAATGAATACAGCCAACTAATGTTATCAGTGATGAAATTTTACTAGTTGCTTCATCTGTTCACCATTTCTTCCCCTTTTCGTTTCTCGCATTCATACCACTGCACTGCATGTAGATTAAGAGCCATCATCTCTAGCTTGTAACTATCGTCTGAGCTACAATTTTTCTGTCCGCCAAAGCAGTATTAGACTCCGTTTTTCTTCTCTTCTTGTTTTTCCTGCCTTCTAGCTTTAATCTTCTGTTAATGTGAGAGAGTATTATATTTTTATTATATTAATATTTCTGTGATGTTTATAGGACAGAAGGAAGCAGACAAGAGCAAGTCAGAGGAAAATGAAAGTGGACTTCATAGACAAAATACTTTTCATTGATATTTATACTGATGTGTGAATACAATGCAAACAGTATCAGACCAACACACATTTATTTAACAGTCTTTTCTATATAAAAAGTGCAAATATATTGTTTGGCTTTCATATTAGATAAGTTACAGTGACTGGTGTCAACCCCGGGATTCCATTGCTTGTGCCAAAAATTCCTGAAATTGGAAAGAAAGAAAAAAAAAAAAAAGAAAAATACATTTTTCACATATTCAAATTACGCTTATAGAAAATGTTACAATACAGAAAGTCTGTTCACTACAGCATGTCACCGCTATGAATTTAGAAAGACCTCACATACATCCAAATATATTTTCCCCAGTGTTCGTTATGGCCAATCCCGTATTAACCTCTCCCAGAAGAGTAATCCTAAAGATGCACATGCACGTGATGCACATGAAGCCAGTGATGGTGTGTTTAAAACACTACTTTGCCGTTTTTCATTACCTTAATGGGGTCAGAACAAACAGGGCTTGCTGTGCTCCTTTCTCCCCCTTTCAGCTCACTGTATCTCACGTATTCCTGAGCGAGACCTATGGCCTCTTCCCTCCTGTTAGCACAGAAAACAAAAAAACAATGTGATAAGTCAGAATAAAACACAACACATTTAGCACTGTTGGTCTGAGGATGAGGATGGGTTTCCCTTTTGAGTCTGGTTCCTCTAAAGGTTTCTTCCTCATGATGTTTCAGGGAGTTTTTCCTTTGCCGCTGTCACCTCTGCTTTGTTAATTAGGGATTTAATTCTACATCTGGATTTCTGTAAAACTGCTTTCTGGCTATGTCTATTGTGAGAAGTGATATATACAAATAAAACTGAAGTGAACTGAATGTTGAATTTATCATGAAATAAAATGTTATTGTAATTGTACTGAATGACTGTTATAAAGTCAACCGAGATGTGTGAAAACTTATGCAAAATTTGAGAAATTCTGAATTTTTTTTTGTGAGATGAAAACGTAGCAAAAACTGCTACCTTGTTGGTGCTCATAAAATATGATATTTCTCAAAAAGCACTGATTAATTGCTTTTACATTAGCCATCGTTTAAGCGGTCTGGATCAAAGTCAGTGTGAAACCTATGATATTTAGGAGCCACTTGCCTGTTGTTGTTGTTCAGGTAGTGAACCATCTCCTCCACCTGATCAGATTGAACCTTTAACACCAAGTGCTTCATGAGGGGCCGAAAGTGCTCGCTGTCCATCAAGCACTGGTGGCGGCCGTTTTTAAAAAGGAACGTAAGCACGGTGTCCCTGATCTGCAAACAATGACAAAATGGTTAGAAAGACCACTATTTCTGAATTAACAATAGCAAAACACACACACACACACTTTCAGTAAAGAAAGGCAGCCGAACCTGAGAAGGGAAGCCTGCTAGTTCTCCCGTGCTCATACTTTCCA
Source organism: Pangasius djambal (assembly GCA_022985145.1). Classification (NCBI taxonomy): domain Eukaryota; kingdom Metazoa; phylum Chordata; class Actinopteri; order Siluriformes; family Pangasiidae; genus Pangasius; species Pangasius djambal. The sequence continues at coordinate 3,534,719 of CM040998.1, forward strand.
CCAGCTGATCCAGGATGACCGTTGGATTACAGGACAACAGTAAGGTCTGGATTTGGAGATATAATCAGAAAACATTCCCTGAACATTTGTACACACTTGTGTGCAGATGTGTTAGGCTTGACATCATCATGCTCATTTACTAATGAACTATCCAATTTCAACTTGCATATATGATACAACTTTGGGGATGTGCTGTTATAGGATAATCATCAACGGCAGGGAGTTGTGATGCTGCCCAATGCCAAAGAGTTAATGTTACCACGTTGATTATTTCACTCTAACAGCACGTCCTGTAGGGTTTTATTCCTCTTATACTACAGCAATTTTCCAGCCACATGCACCATTTATTTGTTTATAGTCATGTTTAAAGTTGTGGAGCAGCTATGATACATCGCGCACTCACACGTCCTGAAGACCCATGTTACAGCCTTACCTGAGTGTTACAAAGCAGTGGCACTGGAGACTCCTTCCAAAAAAAAAAATGCTAAAATAAAACCTCACCATATCGCAGTTATAAACATCTTCCACTATACAAGTCCCTGTGTCAGTTGTTACTATAGAAATGATAACGTATTAGAAACGAGCACATTAATATTAACCCGTGGTTTGTCTTGCAGCCAAAACTAGACAGAGCTGCTGTTAAAGAAACTTAATCAATACTTTCTGACCAATCAGAATCGAGCATTCAGAAGTTTCGTATAAAACCTAATGTACATGATGTTCCAAGTGTCTCCATGCATAGGGGAAATGAACCCTTTTTTTTTTTTTTTTCTTAAATTTATAAATATCATATTTTTTTTCAGATAGCCTTTAAGAATACCTTCGAAGGTATTGAAATCCCACCAAGTTTTTTTCGAGACGCACGTTGAGCTCACCTGGATTTGTTGTTCCCTCTTTTGGGAGCAGGGGATGAGTAGGAGCGTGCCGAGAGAACAGGCCATCAAGTTAAACTGGGCAAAGCGCTTGGCAATACCGATGAGATCCAGATTCAACAGAAACGGACATCTGACCACAAAACACAAGCGAACACCATCACGGCGTGTTTATGCAGCTTCATCCCAAATAAGACTCTTAATATACAAACGAATAAAGAACTGGTCTTCAAATCCAATATGTAGTAATTGTAACTCGGAAGGAGGCACGGACATAGGAAGTCGCCTTTTTTTATTTATTGCATCTTCTAGAAAGAACACCTACTTCAGCAGAAGAACGAACGTCTTATAGAAAGTGGCTTGTTGATGTGGACTCAAAGGAAGAGATGCTGTAAAATATAATGAGATAAAACATTTAGCTTACGCACGCACGCACACACACACACACACACACACACACACACACACTTCAATATCTTACCGACTGTCCGGGTCCTTTCAGTTTTTATATACAAGAAGGTTATACATTATTATTCATTTACCCGTCATAAAAGGGGCTAGAATCACACTGCGCCAGGTTCTGGAGAAACTTGGAACCTGTAGAAAAATGTGACACGACTGTAGTTTACTTTATTAAAAAAGAAAAAGTGACTGTGTTCATTTATAAGGTGTTTTGCTTCAGTCAAACGTACAATGCAGTGGTGGACGAAAATGAATAATAAATAATAATACACTCATTCGGTAGTCCACTGGGCAAGTAAAATATCCAGTGTGCTGCCCAGTCGCGTGTCTTGGTTGCTTGGAAATTTAACAGACTAATAAAATAACTGGTAAATCTCCTGTTTTGCAAGTCACTAGGTTTCTTTCTCCGGTTGTTACACAAGACAGGGCGCTTGTGACGGCTAGCCTGCTATTCCGCACCTATGAATTAAAGACAAATAGCCCAGAAATGTCTTCACTGATTTGTCCACCCCTGCAGTTTACCCGGACTGTAGGCCACTGGCATTTAAATAAAAATAAATAAATAAATAAATAAATAATACATATTTGAAACATTTGTGTATGTAATCGTACTGTGACAGAAATAAGAGATTACTTCTAAAAGGCTGGGCACTGCTCGGAGGGTTTCCAGAATCTTCTGCAAGTAGCCGATCTACGCAGGGACAAGAGTTTACATGATTAATACGATAAAATTCCTTAACCAACAATAACACGAACACTTCCCTTGAACATTATTTCATAATGTAGTTTGCTGACGGTGCTGTACCCTGCGCACATGATCGGCTTTGTCGTCTCACGCAAATATAAGAAAATCCAAGAAAAATTTAAAAAATGGGCGAATTGCTTTGACCGCGTTTCCACTACCACCTCCCTGTTAACTGTGTTTTCAACATCAACTTAAAATTGGGCAAATTGACGAATTTAACCTCCATGCAGTTGCCCCTGGCATTAAAAAAAAACAGAAATTTAATAACATTTAATTTGTTTCTACAGACAATATTGCTTGTTCTGGTTTTTGAGATGTTATAAGAGCTCGGGTTCAGTGCAAGTCTATAGCCAGCTGTGATGTCGTGGTGCGTTAAACCCCACTCAACCCCATTAAAAAATATATATAAACACATATTACACATTCGGGGTGAGCGATATGACAAATACATACAGACATTTCTACAATATGTATCACGACGTATATAGGTCTGTTAACAAACTGCCAAATAGTTTTGCATTAAAATCAAAGTTCCTTTCTTTCCACTTACCGCTGGAAAGTAGGGGACAAATTTGCAAAATGCTAACATCTTAATAATTACGGAGAAAATTTGAACACCAAATCAGTTATGATGATGTTCTAATAATTCGAATAAAAGATATCGTGATATCTGCAATATCTCAGAAAATACTGCCCAGCCCTACATTCGCATCACTTCGACGTCTCTCTCACTCAACACTTACCTCAACACATAATGCTATAATATCTCAAAAAAACCAAACCGGCACAAACAAAGGCGTATGTTTATTCAATTTCTTTTTATATGGAAGACCAGGTCATGGAGGTACGAACTGACATTTAATTCTGGATTCGAGACACTCGTACACTGAAAACATGACCATAAACTGTGATGACCGACATCACTGAGTAACTCACACACACACACATTATATATATATATATATACATATAAAAACATGAACAATAACAGCTACACATATAACCAGTATGCAGTGTTTTTCAAATTATTAACTCATTACTTGACAGTAGTAAACTCTGTAAACAAACTTTACATACCATATTAAACACCAGCAGTTTCTGCAACACGCCGCTCCATAGCTGCGTATCGTACACCTCGTACTCCAAACACAAATCTGCTACTAGACGCACAGCCTACACACACACACAAACTGATGAGTAAATTATATTATTACGGACTTCCAGAGAGACAACGGAGAAGCCGTTGCATTTATTCTTTTTCCCTGAAAGTGTACTAATGTACGACCTGGAGAAAATGAGGCGTCTCTCTCTACCTGAGGTTCGTTGCTGTGGTTCTTCCATAAGCCCTTAATCATTCCCTCTTTAGGGCTACTGAGAAACCTTTCCAGGTTGTAGGGGATGTTGAGGGCCTCCAGTTGAGAGAGGTACACGTAGCACTTCAGGTAGTACCTGTGGCGGAAGAAGAGTTGAAGGTGTTTGCAAGGAGGGGAAATTTATACTAAACATTCTGTTTAGGATAAATACCGACGCAGACCTTCAGGGTACCTAACAGTTAAAGAGTGCTTAAAGGACCATTGTGGTTTTTATAGAAAATGATTTGGCACGTACTTGACTTTGTCTCTGGGTGTGTGAGACAGAGCCTCCAGCGTGGCCGAGTCTGCGACGTGGATGAGGCAGAGCAGAGCACGGCTGCGGTGCTCAAAGGTCAGTCTGAGACCTGATCCTCCCAACAGCTGAGGAAAAGAAAAGAAAGACTAAATGCACTCATTCCAAAACATTACCATTTCTATAGTAATGTAGAAAGCATGTTTTTATTTAACCACAAAAGCATAACAGAAAGGATAGAGCACAAACAGCTTTATAGCTGCTCTAACATAATCTAATCATCATTCCCTGTTCCCAGTACCAAAAAGCTATTTAAATTACAAATAAGGAATTTGATGAGAAACTTCCGGACCTGACTGTATATATATATATATATATATATATATATATATATATATATATATATATATATATATATATATATATCTGTATCTATCCCAAGCCCATTTAGTGAAATGTACAGTAATATGAGGCGTCACCTGTGTAGTACATTTCACTAACCAGGCAGAAGCCCTGTGCCACGCCACTTTGAGCATAGAACTACGCTTTTATTGTTTTTAAATGCAACCATCAGTGTTTTACATTCGGCTTTTTTTTTTTTTTTAATTTCTGTTATTAAGTAAATGACTAGTCAAATATAAAAGTCCACGTTGATCATTTCTCACAATCAGCGTTACAGATTATTCAGACGCGTCGCTGCAGCCCTAAACGTAAGTGATAACAGGAATGAACTTGTTTCATAACATTAATAAAAATTTTTTTTTAAAAAGTATAACCTGTCATTATTTAAAAATGAAAAAAAAAACAACATTCTGGACATGGGCTTGGATGGAAGGTGGGCCGAAGGAGTGTTTTTATTTAATTAATTGATTAATGAATAAATAAGTTTGCAGTGTTACTGCACTTTACCTTGTAACCTTCACAGCTTCAATTTTACCCACTGGCCCTTTAAATGATACTAATACTGTACATTACTGGAAGAAATAACATACACGCTGAAGCTACAGGCATATAATTTACCCATTTCTCTGCACTCAGGATGGGGCTGAGCAGACGTGCCCTCATATCCATAGGGTGCATCTGCAGCAAATACACCACTCTGCAAAACAACAACAACAACAACAACAACAACAATGTGGTATATAAAAAAACCTTTTTCCTGATCTCGAGAACCGTGTGATGGGGAAGCGTGCTGGGAAGTGTAATGGAGTTCTTGGTTCACCTCATGAGATCAGGATCCTCAGTAAGATCAGTCACAGAGTCCTGGTACTGGATGTCCTGTAGTGACGTAATCACTGTTATTAATAATCATATTATATTATATATCATTTTGATATTATTCCTCAGTTTTCACCCAGCATTGAAGCTCCTCTCACCTTGCCATTTGTCGGCCCGGTTTTGCAAAGCCACTTCTCTAGAAGGATGTTACGGATCTTGAGAAGGTCAACGCCGTTAATGGATGCAATCTCTTTAGCCACTGCGTGGATGTCTGGTCAAACAAGAGCGCAACGGAAAACGCGATGAGTAAATTCTGTCGCTAAAAACGGCTTTAACAGCCTTTTGTAAGACACTCCAGGGCTGCGTGATTCTTATAGGAAACAGGAAGCATGATTTATTTTATTTATTTATTTTTTTAATTACTGTTTACGTTTAGCTAACACATTCTAATAAACGCCATGAGCCACCACAACGTCCACGGGGCTCTTGCCCTATTCTTGTGAAAATAAAACTCAGACTTTTGCTCAGTTTCCGTTCTAATTTTTTTGAAAATCAAAACCACAAAAAGGAGAAATGCTTTAGGGAGGCTGCACTCGAGGAGACAGTCAGGAAATTACAGCTTTAGTGTTCTGAGTTTGACAGCCATAATATTCACCATATTCATTTTTTTTTCTAGGCACATCATAGTTTTAAAATGACCAGCGCATCAGCTTTTAAAGAAGAAACCCTAAACTTTCACAATATAACCATTCAGCCTTGCAGCAGAAAAGAGGCTACTGTACATCTTACTAAACGGTTAATCAGAATCGTGACTGCCTGAGTATTCATGCGCGTGCAGTAATTACTGGTTATTTGGGTCTGCATGGGGAGTTTTGCTCTCACCAGGGTAGGTCTGTCCAGCAGGACTCTTCATGCGCTCCACCACTGAGCTGTGCTCGAACAGAGCCACAATGAGACGGCCGGGCAAGCCTGTGAGCTTCAGCAGCTCGGGGCAGTCCAGCTGAAACGTCATGAGAGCGTTCTCCGTGGCTGACCGCTGGTACTGCAGCTGCAGCTTCGAGGTGAACATCTCTCCCCGCGTCCGCAGCTCCTCCTACACACACACACACACAAACACACACAGAGAGAACAAAACAGGAGATAGAATTGAATATTTATGCATTCACCTAATTATGATAAACTGAATTAAGTAAGCGGTGTCATTTAATTAATAATATAAAACGTAGCCTAATATTTTTAAATAATTAGGCAGAATAAAACTAAGACAAACCTGTATTCGTGGAAATGACATGACTTTAAAGCTTAACAAAGCTAAGTGGAAAAAACTTTGTCTTAGTGGCACGACGTCATTTTAAAATTTGTCTTTAAAATAGATAACAGCTATTGATTCATCGATAAAAAACAAACTCGTCATTTATAGATTTTATAAAAGCATCTTATTCATATGGGGACAAACCTGTACAGTATCAGACTTCAGCAATTTGTGGACGAGATCCAAGCTGAATTTCAAAAACATGGTTTTCTCTGCACCTGTAAGCAGCAGAGGCAAATCTGTATGTGAGTGTGTGTATTTATACGTGCACACACACACACACACACACACACACACACACACACACAGGGCGAGTAAAAGCTGCAGTCTGCTGCAGGAAAGGAAAGACTCCTCTGCTCCTGGCCTGACCTGCAGGAAGATCCTGAGCGATTTTGTGCATGGTGGCTGCAGCCAGTTCCAGGTTCTGAATGCAGAGGGCGTGTTTAAATATGTTCTGTATCACAGCGTTTGTGTCCCTGCTGGGGCCGTGAGCCTGCGAGCGCTTCGTCTGGTCCAGCAGCAAAGGCATCAGCTTGTTCTTGAACACATGGTTGACTGTCAGGATGTAAAGCTTATCCAGGTTAACCTGAGGGGAAAGGGGTGGGAAAAAAGGGACGAAGCTGGAGTATCATGAGAATATACACTGAGCTGAGTTTATTAGGCGAACCTACACTCATTTTATTACTGTGTGTCATAGACTGCAGCACACACACACACACACACTTCCATATCAGTGTCTCTGCTCGACCAACAGCGGACAAGTTAAAGCTCCAGTGTGCTGCCCAGTTCCATGTTTCGGTTACACAGAAATCTAAAAAATGGGAGTTGACCATCAAGTGCATTAATTAAGACGGATAAATTCCAGGTGGGATTCAGATCGATCATTGCGCACGTTAGCGACAACATCGAGGTATGTCGCACCACCGTTTTGTTTAAATATGCACCCCAGTCAAACGCCTGTATTGTGAAAGTCAATAAAGAGTAGCTGTTTTTCTTTGTCTGGCTGTTGAACGAGAGGAAAAGAAAAACACAAGCGAATGCTGGCCTACTGTGAATAAAAAAATTAAAAAAAAACAGCCAAGACACGTAATAATCTTAACTTAATGAATCATTTGTCAACGCCTGGATATGAGGAGCTCGCTGCACGCGCTACATTTATTCCTGAAGTGTTCTTCTGCATACACTGTATATAATGTAGGTAATATAGGTTTTGCAGCTTTCCAGGAATGTTCTAGACAAGGAGCTAGATTTTATGCCTATGACTAATGTCTGTGTTAGAGATACATTACATTACAGTTCAAATGCCACTGAAACTATTTGTGTAAGCGTACAGAGTCTTACTCCTGTTATTCAAAAGCGCTAACAAGCCAAACGGCGCCGACGGCGTCGTTAAGAACTACGGCGATATTCTGAACTGCATCCAGTTTGTAAATTCCACGCTGAACTTGTCCTCCTCGCCGATTCATGTGTTTTACCTTCATGAGTTTGGATATGAGCAGTAGGGTGGGTAAGGTCTCCTCATTCAGCTCAGGAGCTGGAAGAACACACAAAAGTGGAGAAAAACCCTGAGCAAAGGCGCTGACGTCACAACATTTCTCGCTACAAAAACCATAGGGCACAATAGCCAATGATTTAATGCGAAAGTGGCCACACTAGGCCACAGGGCAATTATCAGTTAATCAGGTGACAATGTTATCGGATTATGACGAATTTACGTGATTGCTTCATTTTGATTGACTGAATTGATTTTATTGTATTTATTCATTTTAATAGTTTCAAGGTATCTTAAAATGGCAGCTGAAATACAGTGGTATGCTTCCGCCATGGTTTTCGAATGGAAACGTATGTCTGACTTACCTGAAAAAAAAAAAAAAAAGGATAATAATCCAAAACGTAAAAAAATAGTCTGAAAAGAACTAAAAGAAAGAAGTGGTTTTGCCTTGACCCTGTCGATCTCCAGACCGGATTCTGCCAGAGTGAGAACAGGGAGATCCGAGAAACTGCTCACAAGGATATGGTTCGAAAAAGCAAAGAGGGCAAACCTCGTCCTCGCGATAATACTCACAAATAATCTTCCAGAAGTAGAGGGGAGTCTGGAGGAGGAGGTGGAAAGGCAGGCGAGTGCTGGCGAGCGGATTCGACTCCAGAGAGTTCTCCAGAAGGTACGTGCTCTCCGCGTCGGTGGGAGGAGAAGTCCGCCTGTGGGACTTCAGGTGCTGGAGCAATCCCATCATCTGTACAAGTTATAGACAAATATAAACCCTGTGGCAGAAAAACAAGCTCAGGTTTTCACTACACTGAATAACTGAATCAAGTCTAGAGCAAATGAGTCTAGAATAAAACTCAAACGCTTTCGAGTTTTCCCATGCTTCCGTGCATCTGTGGTACTCGTTATCATCTCATGAGCGCATGGTTGAATGTTCATATGATTTATATGGATTTATCATTACAACCGGCAGGTGACGTGATTCGATTTTGGAATTGATCAAAACAGGGTCACGGTCACAGCAAGGTCCAATGTCTGAAATAGTGCTTCTTCGGTAGCTTCCTTCCTGTTTGAAGTATATTTTAAGGGTATTTCAGGCATACAGATTTGTCAGGAGGTAAAAACTAGACTTGTTGGGATCGACTTGCACTATTTCATCTCTAAAAATCAGACAGGAATCGAGAAATCAGCCACAGCCTCACTTTCCGCAAATTCATTTTATGTATTTGTGACTGACGGGCGGTCCAAAATCGGCTTCGAGACATTTGTTAACAGCAAATAAGCTGATGTAAATGACAAATATTCGACCTTCAAAATAAAGGAAGAGCTTTTTCTTCACATTTCTGTGCTAAATTTGCGAGCAGCTGGAACAAGTTGAAAGATTTGCGTTAGGAATTAAAGTCAAACTGCTTCACAAGAGTCGTCAGATGTCAAGTGTTTGCTGCGAACCGAGCCGTTCTTCAGCGGAAGGTTAAATGAAATTAGATTTTTTCGCCAAACTGTCACAATCTGTCAATCAGTATTTACCGCAATCGACCAGCTATAATCTCCAAACAGCCTTTTTATATTCTCCTTCGCTTCTCACTCATGTGCAGTGTCACCTAATTGAAGTTATAACCGGCGTATAAGGTCTTACGAGGTTATGTTCAGTTCAGGTTTCATTTGTTTGAATAAATTCAAGTGTAAAACAGATTTTAAAAAAAAACAAACAAAAAACAATCGTACCTGGCTGAGCGGTAAAACAGTAGTGCTTTCATCTGCAGTCTGAATGGTTTTCAGGACCCTCTCAATTCGCTCGTAGTTGTATGGACTCAGCTGCAGCAAACCGCAAGCAAAAGCATTGAGCACCTTATCTCATGATCATCACACTCATCAGGTAAATACAATTTTGCAGTCTGTGACCTGCGTGTTGTGGCCGGGTCTGACCTTTGTGAGTGCCGTGTGCAGACTGATGACCAGGTCCGCAGTGGAGCTCAGCTGAGGAACGATCCGCAGAGCGCGCTCCAGTACATCCTCGTGCCCTACTGCTGCACCATCGTCCCCTTCAGCCAGTCCCGAATCCCCGACCCCGACTTCGCAGTGCTTATCATCTGCTTTCTCCTGCAGCAGCAGCGTGGTGATGTAGAGATTCAGCGCCGAGTCACTGTCCAGCCCATACGTCCTGCAGAACACACACATTAACTGTAAAAGATCTGTTAACATTCTCTCCTTGATTTATATGGAACGTCGGAGCTCAGTGAGTAAAGTCGTGCTACAGTTACCGGAAGGCTGGTGATAAAATGTTGCTAAAAATAGGCATTTAATAGAAGTGATTTAATGTCTCTGGGCTTCTTTTAGGCTATTTAATCCCCATGGGAAATGAATCCTACAAAAGTTCCTTAATGAGCCAGATGCGACAAGCCGTGCTAAAGTGTGATTCAGGGATGATCAGAATGGATATATTGTGAAAAGGGCTCCTGGGATGAGCACAAGGCAGTCTTTATGATTACTGCAGCAGAAGTCTGTAGTATCCAGGAAAGGTAATTCACTGAAGCAAGGCTGAGTCTTTTAATATGTCTTACAGGCGTCTTTACGGCACCTTTAAGGTTCTGTTTTTTTGCCCGCTTTTGAACATTTTAAGTATTTGTTTGTAAAACACAAGTCATGTTTCATATCTAAGAAGTATTTCCACCCTGATGAGAAATCCCAGGCAGAATGGTTGATGTGTCTTATACGGTCAGCTCTCCAGAGAATCCGGTAAATGCAGGTCAGCTCACCTGCAGTAATCTTGTAAGATCTCAGCAGTCATGTTTCTGTTCTTTACAAGTACAGGAATCAGATTCCTCTTGCTCTCCGAACACTGTCTGAACACAGACTGAATGGAAACCTGAGAAAAGAACAAAGCAGGACACTGACATGTTTTCCTTCTTAGTAGCCAGAGGGGGGAAAAAAAAAAAAACTAAACAAAACAACCAAAACTCCTAGACTACTCATACTTTGCTTGACAACAAAAACAACTAACCCCAAATTTTCCAAGCTTAATACCCCACTCTGCATCTGTGATGACAGACAGGAAGTTCTTCTTCTCTTGTGGGTCATTATAAAGCGAGCAGAAATGGGCTCCGACCATCGCCACAGCCTGTGGAGGACAATCCAATTATTTAAATAAATAAATAAATTGCAAGGTTGTACATTTTGTCCAATCCCACAACCTATTCACTGCTAATGCACCTTTCTGGAGTCTGAGAACATGGTGGGGAATATCTGGTCAACTCATACAATCTCATCACGCACGGCACCAGATCCCAAGTCCAAACCCTGGCGCAGTCTAAAATGTTCCAAGCAGGGCGCCAGTTTGGACGAAAGACTGAAATATCTTACCATGATCTTGTCGTAGTTTTGCCAAGCATTGCTAATTATTTTCCACAGAATGTCCAGAACGTCAGATTTGCCCAGAACAGTGCAAAGGCCAATGGCCAAGTCACAGTCCACCACCCGCCAGTTCAGGACCTATAATGCATAATATATTATGCTCATATTAAACATGTTTACATTTCTCAAATACACCAAAGACAAATTTCTCTAACCAAAAACCTTTTGGTGACTTTTAACCCCTTGTTTAAATAAGCAATTATTTGCTGAAGGATTGTTCTGACAGTTTGTTCTTATTCCCAAACTGAACATGAATATTGTTAGATTATTAATTATACTAGAATCTGAACAGAAGCGATAAAAAAATAAGTTTTAACAGCAATTCACACCTTTATTTCCCAGCTGCAGGACGCTCACCTTATGTAATAAAGACACCACAACCATGCTGATAGAAGAGAGGGCCGTCTTCTCGATCGCATCCAGAGTCTGCTTATCTCGCGCTAACCGACTGTTACTATGAAGCTGAGGAGGAAAAAAAAAAAAGACACCTGTATGACTAAAACCTTATATGTAGACTCTAAAGCTGCATGAAGCAAACAGCAGTCTCATTACTATGCTGATGAATTAGAAACACTGTAACGTAAGTGTTCATATGCATCCCGGGGGTCTGAACTACTACTTTACCCTCCTAAAATGAAGCTTTTTCCCAATATGAGAAGTTGAGTTTCAGTGAATTAGATTAAGAAAGGGCTCACTTTCATGCTCAAACTGAGGTCCATGTTGTTGGAGACAAAGTGCTGTAGAATGCTGCCGTACGACTCCAGCAGCAGCCTCAGGGCCAGTTCCAGCTGACTGCACTCCTGCAGACTCTGCAGCATGGTGGCCATGGGGCCCAGCAACGGCCGAACATAGTCAGTGTCTGGGAAAACATCGAATTAGTGAACAGCCGGATTGTTTTTTTTTTTTTATGAAATCCAGTGATGGCGGATGAGTCGAGAAAGCGTAAAGGAGTATTTCTTCGAAGATGCCGAAGAAAGATGTGTCTTGTGCTCTCACCAAAGTGTAGGAACCAGTACTATTATGTGGAATTAATGCAGGAGCGGTGGGTGGTGTAACAATTTAAATCAGATACTGTTGGGCTCCAGCTGAATGTTACTGACTGGCTATGGAGTCTTTCCTTTAATTTGTCACCCATCTTAGATTACAGTATATCATTATGATCAATTAGAAACTAATAGATAGACCAATCAACAGCTATTGCAAAGAAGCATACGGTGAACAAGCACCTAAAAGAGACGGATACCTTCAGATTTATTAATGAATATATTAAATGAATACTCTGAGCTTAAACATATGGTGGTGTCCTACAGATTTTTCCCCAAACAAAGTCTTCTTTAGTAGTAACCTGAACCACAACCACAACAACAACAACAACAACGACAACAACAACAGTACTGGCATTATCATTAAAAATACAAAATACTAGTAAATTTATAAAGCAATCTTAACAAACAGAAATGTTAATGTGGCATGAAATGTACATTACCTTCCTGTAGAGCACAATATGACAAGCACGAGCAACCCAGAGGATAAAATGTAGAATCTAGAAAGCAACAAAAGTGGAAACGCAGAGCAATTTAATTGAAATTTTATCACCTTGGGAAATCAGACTCTCTCAGGACACAAGCTGGTGACCCATGTCAAACTACAACACAGGGCGAGTGACAATATTTCAAATGTGTACACAATAATTCCACAGTAGTTTAGTTATACATCTTGTACAAGCGATATCAGCGTACTGGCTTAACCCAGAGGCACCATGCAGGTACCTGCGAGCGGCAGAAGACTGGTGGTGATCTTATACTGCACCGGGAGCACGGAGACCGGGTCCAGCACGATGCCGTCCTCGTTAAACATGTCCTGAACGCTGGTCTCCGTGTAGGCGTCGTCCTCGCCACTCAGAACAGCATCCTTGCAGGTGCAGCCCAGAAAATAAAGAGGATGCTGAACGACACACTAATAAACATACAGACACAAAACGCAGCTGCGCGGTAGAGGCCGGAACCGTACCTTCACGACGAAGCCGTAGTCATCGATCTGACACTGGCGGTACACGTCAGCAGCGTCTCTGGTGCTTTTACACAATTCCAAACAGTCAAGCAGCAGATCTGCAGAAGAACAAACCAAAAAAAAAAAAAAAACGATCATGATGACTTATCATACGTGTCCCTGTAGAGTTTACAAAGGAATAAAGCTCAAGAAAAATTAGGGGAAAATGGAACAGATAAATGATTTGATTAACCCTCAAATGAAGCATTTCTACTTGACTGATAAAAGTGTATTTCTGAGTAAAATGGAGGTACGGCTACCGGCGTGGCAGATGGTGATGGCCTGACAGGCCAGTTTGTGGATGAGAGCTGGGAGATTCACTCTTTCGGGCAGCACCATCGGGACGTTGTCCTCCAGCATCTGACAGAGACGCTGTGCCGTGCTGAACAGCACTCGGCCTGTGCTCGAGTTAGGGTGGTGCTGGTAGAGTTCGCTGAAAAGGGAGAAAAACACAGTACGCCTTATTAACTGCCCTGAAGATTCTCACGTAAGTCAAAAGGTGAGTGGACATGTAGATGTAGATGACTATACATTTATACAAGAAGCTACTAGACCGTTTCAAAAGATTAGATGGTTCATATTTTATTCCTGAGGCATTATGTATACAGGCTACAGCCCTTCAAAGAGCTCACTAACAGTTTTGGAACTGTCCCCCTTCAGGAGACGGACCGACCAGAGCTGCATTCCTCACTCAAAAAAAAAGAAAGAAGGTAAACAAACGTTTACAGAGTGTGTGTAGGAATCTCAGAAGTCGATCATTTCGATTGTGCAGCCCTACAGGGTTCCATTCAAATGGACTAAACGCTGTACGTGTGAAAGCATCTGCAGTGTCTCGTTGTTCGTACCTGAGGATTTTAAGGGCTTTCTCTACATTCCCAGCTTCTAAAGCTCGATCTGCCAGGTCTGCCCACAGCTCCTGCTCCGTCCTCTCAAGGTGTCTGGCCAGACGATGCAGGCCAGCCTCAGTGGACAGCGTTCTTGTTTTGCCATCGGGGTCATTAGCCACTGCCGCTTTGGCCTTGCTGTCTGGCTCTTTAGCGCTGGCCTTGTCCGGGTGCTTCTTCCTCGAATGACGCCACGCTCGCGTGTTCTCGTACGCAGTGATGAGCTGCTGATTGAACTGCCTCCGCACTGCTGGATCATCATACTCCTCGGGGGTCAGGAAGATGTCAAAGTCCTCCTGAGGCGCACGTATAAGGAAAAGAATATGAATGATTTAATTCCTAGTTAAAGGATTAAAAAAGTTAAATATTCTTGAGATGACTGAGTACCTGCAAGTGAGCAATGGCTGTGAACATTTTTAAGTTGTTCGCACACCCCATTCTCTTTAGGGCATCATCTGTGGGAATTAAAAAAAAAAGCATATTAATGTGTATCACATGAACTTAGAATGGTTATAAGTAATCTCCTTATTGGACAGAACCATCACCTCTCTGAACGCTCTGCAGATACTTCAGTGCCTCTACCATCGTCTGGGCGACTTGCATCTGTAGCTTTTTGAGCTGCAAACCAAAAGCAGCTTTAAGTAAATCTGCAAATTATGCGCCATTTGCACAAAAATAACTACAGGCCTTGTACAAGCCAGTGAGATTCAACCTCAGTGAACTGCTCCTTGTTTTGCAGTTGGAGTCTCGCCCAGCTGGCCAGTCGCTCAATTACGAGTTCTGCCTCTTCAGGCGGCAGCTTTTTCAGCCCGGCTATACACCTGTGCCTCTGCAGATACAAAAGACGTCCGAATTATAAAACCGTGTATGCAACATTTATTTCCCAGACATGTACGACATCGATGGAGTCTGCTTTACAGAATCATGGAATGTAGTGCAGAATAAAACTGGCATTACTCACATTAATACAGAATACGGTCTTAACCCAGGATGTAGCAGGCTCACTAAGAATGATATTACCGTAGCACAATATTCACTTCTACTCTGATGATAAACAATTACAGCATCAGTTCGTACCTCATTCTTTTCCAAAAGCTGAATGCAGTAGATGTAGTAGATTTCAGATGAGTTGAGCTTATAGGTTTCAGCGAGTTTAAGAGAATCTTCCAGCGAAGTGGCCAGGTCCTGTTTCAGAATATGTCTTACAAGCATCTGCTCACACACACACACACACACAC
>CM040998.1:3550100-3568492 GCA_022985145.1 Pangasius djambal
GGGGGGGGGGGGGGGGGGGGGGGGGGGGGGGGGGGGGGGGGGGGGGGGGGGGGGGGGCACTAACCATTGTCTCTCTGGAGTTAGAGAGTGTTAAGTTGCGAATTCCGTAACACCGTAGAAGTTTCTTCATTTCCATTAAACGATAACTCTCCTTTAAAAGCTCCTGCCTGGACCAGGTAAAAAGATGTAAATGCAACAACAGCAGGTTCCACACATTTAAAATAAAAAAAACCATATCTGCATTTTAAATCTGTATATTCTCAGCTTCCATTTTTAGCCTTTTGGGGTTTTAGGGTTTTGTGGTGAGTACTTGGGGTGCTCTTTTCCCAGATGCTGCTGAACAAGCTTCTCTATTGTATCATTCCAGGGAACCACAGCCTTGTACATGATCTCGAGGACAGCGTCCATCACCAGCTGAAACGCACAGAATGGCACGATGCAGCACGGATGTTTACACGTGATCAGATACAATCAGCACGATTCATGTTCGCGAGCGTTCGGCATTGACCATTTATACCACAGTAGTGTTAACGTGCTGAAAGGTTACAGCTAGCAATGTGGTGCATTAGCATTGGCTTTTAGAGGAGTTCTCGCTGGTTTGGTTGGTACGTTTAGGCGACTTGGATAGCATGCGGGGGAGGTTTGACGAGCTGCGCTTACGTTAGTGTCAGTCATACAGTGAACCAGAGCCACTGCTTTGGCCTCCCACTCGGTGAACAGAGACGTGATCTGAGAACTGCAGCAATCCAGCAAGTCCTGAAAACGGCGCAACACACAGGTCAGCTCTCCTACGCATTAATAACGACCTAAAAACAAACACTGAGGATAACGGAAGAACTTTTTTTTTTTTACATTTATTATACCACAACATAGTTTAGAAAATGATCGCACTATCGTATGAAGAAAATACAGTACTACAAAAGACATACAATACTGCTACATTATACAGTGACATACAATTACCATTACATACATTATTTTAATCAAGAAAATACATCTTTAATCCCTTTGAAACTAATTAAAAGGTACAATAGCTAAAACTGTAATGATCACACAAACAAGCTAAATGTTAAATACAGCTAGCACAGCACATCACAGGTTTAACAAACAGCGAAAATATAAATTAGAACAGATCTACGATCAACGCAAGAATTAGAGAGTATTTTGAGGCGTAGAAAGCTTAAAAAGGGGGGGGGGGGTGGTTTTAATCAGCCGGAAGACAGAATGCGTGTAGGAAAGAGAATAAACGTACCTTGATGTAATCTAGCAGGACGCGATCGATGTCCAGTCTGTGCTCCAGAGCGTACGGCCTCACGCTGCTCTCAACCACACCTGCGATCAGCTCCGGCGCCAGCACTTTGTCCAGCATCAGAAACGCCATGCTACGGGTACTTCCCTACAAAACACACACAAGCACGTCCACACACACACACACACACACACACACCAACTTGACTGTTCATGCATGTTAGGCAATTAATAGGATTCATTAATTAATTCTATTTAATTAATTCCATATCCCAGGAACTGTTTACAGCAATCAGTCTCCCAGTGTGCTTTTAATGTGCGCATGTTCGAGGGTTCAGAGCTGTGGATTCCTGTTGTTTATACTTTCGGAAATTAAATCCCCAGTAGCTACAGGTGGCTTGCGTTTGCATTTTTATGTTATGTTACGGTTTTAGGAGTTTCTATAATTTGAGCTCGAGAAACAGACTAATCAGTCCTTAACTTCTGTGCATATAAAATAGCATAAATCAGATATTGGAATTTTTACGTCCCTAAAATCAGTATTGGTAATTAAATCACACAGCTTTCATTTCATCATCGATTTGAAAGACAAATGACCCGAATATTAATTATAGATAGGACAGGTGACGCTTTATAATGAGGTTTCATTTACTAACATTATTTACTGCATTAGTTAATATTAACATATCATAAACTATTTTTACATGTAATCTTAACAAGGTAACAAAGTAGCGTATCACATATGATTGCGTATTAAATGATATCTGCTTAACTGCTGATGCTTTTTTAATCCCTGACTATGTCCCTAAATGACGATAATTTACTGCTCTCTGGTCTTGGAAATATTAAAACTTGCTTTGTGAAATGTGCCAGTTAACAGTCACACACGTGTTCACGTAGGTGTTGTTCATATAGCTCACTAAGAACATTTGATCTATTGATGATATGAACATTATTTGAATTGATTAGGACGTGTAAAAAAAAAAAAAAAATTTTTTAAATCCACATCCGTTAATAAAAGTGTCGGCTTCTTCGTTAACGTTACTGATGGTGTGCTGATGCTGAAGCTCATGATTTCTTCACGTTAACTCTCGTTTTAAATCGTTTCAGTTAAAGGAACCTTAATGTACCACATTATATTGGAGGGAAGGTCTCAGGGGATTCACAGTGGAGAGGGAAATACAAGACAAAATCATCCCCCTTTCCCATCGCCCTCGGCTTAATGCTGTTGACGTACAGAACTGCAAGGACTTTACATTTATTTTATTTCGACAACTGAGCAGTTGAGGGTTAAGGGCCGAGGGTCAAGGTCTGTTAATCCGCTGATTACAGACCCGAGGACGGTCAGTACTAACACATCGCTTACGTACCACCTCGAAGTCGGACAGTGAGAGACGGCAGTTGTATTTGGTGTAGAGGTCACAGAGTTGGCGGAGGTTTGCCACCAGTGACTTCAGGTGCTCCACCTCCTCTGTGTTATAGTCCTCAACCTGCAACGGACAAATTCCACCTCATCACATGCACTGTGTTATGAATCGAAACAGGTGGAGGCCACCGCTGCTCTTTGCATTAACCTCTCCAGAGCGCTCTGTCTTTGCTTGTGGACTTCATCTCATGCTGGTTTTACAGGTTTGTTTCATCATGTCCTATCGAACAAACTCTTAAGCTCACACCATTAAGCTTTTAAAGAGAGTGTAAAATAAAAAGAAGTTTAAAAAACTGCACCAGATTTGTGGACATCCAGAAGGATGGCAGGCCGAGTTCAGCGAGCATCAGTCCATTCTGAGGCCAGCCATTCTGAAAGAAAGGGAAATACCAATCTGAAAAATAAGCTCTACTCAAGATAACCAAACCGCGACGTCTTGCCGAGTTCAAACGTAGAACGTAAATGCTAATGTTGCACGGATGAATTCGTACCTTCTCTGTCAACTCCAGATCTCTTGCTCGGAGCTCCAGCCATCTGGCCAGGATTGTCTGTAAACACACACACACACGCCTCAGGTTAATGTGCACTCAGTTACAGTGCTGACTTGCACAATAACGCTGTTGTTCGCATAATGTTTCTGTAACGCCGAGGACACGTAAGCAGATTATTATATCCTGACAACAGCGAATACTTGAACCAGGCAGGCTAATTAGAAGATAGTCATCATAGAGTCAAACGTGTGTTTAATAATGATCGCAATAAGCAGAATGTATTTGCAGTTGTAGGTGACAGATCAAGGGTTCTAACCGTGAAAGACTTACAGACCCAGAAGAGATTACTCGGAATTTTTCAAAACTTTCTATGTTCAGCTTTTAAATGTCATTCACTGCATCATACTTTTCCATGTAGCTATAGATACTGTATACGACACTGACGTTACAGTACTGAGAGGACATCATATATCACACCTGTCCTTTAGGCAGCACTGTCCACATGAAGGGCACCACCACGCCCTTTAGCCAGACGCAGAGCTCCTGAGACGGGATGTCTGACGGGATGGAGCTCAACAACGCCTGCATGGAATTCTCATTAAACTCTCCCGCGAACTCAGCCTGAAAAGATCAAAATGAAGTCATTATCGAAGACTTTTTTAACGAACCTTTACACAATTCAGTATTACTCAATTTAAAAATCTCGAATACACAGTGCTAGGTATTAGCATAAGAACTTGGAAAGCGAAATCGGGCTTTTTAAAAAAAATATAAAATCCCATTTGAACAACAACAACAACAACAACAACAACAACAACAAAAAAAAAAAAAAAAAGAGACAGACTAAAATGACAAAAAAACAGCAGTTACTGTATTTTATCTGTTTTTCCAAGATTCAAAGAATCTTTTTTCGCTATAAATAATCATACTTTTCTCTTTGGAACTTATCTTTTCAAACACGGTTTTCTCCAGACGTGTATTAAACCCACAGTGGAGAAGTCCTTCAGCATTTTAGGCTATTTTTCTCTCTGAAATTCCGGCGCGCTCCTAGCTGACACTGACATACACGTGTAAGAGTGTGTGTGTAGGTGTACCTCGTGTCGGAGCCACAGGTACTGCGCCCTGCTGAGGTTCCCCTCTCTTAGAAGTGCGAGGATCTCTTTCAGGTAATCTCTGCTGTTCAGGAACTCGATCCAGGACACGCCACTAACCACAGCGAAGGAGACAATTTCACTAACACAATGAATGTGGATGAGGGACGGGCAGAAATCTCATATAATACTTGCCATCTTCATGAAATACATATCTATACTGTAGGCATTTTTATTTAGTGATAACATCAAGTGTTTAGCAAGAGAAAGGGGCAAATAATTTAAACTACTTCACTCTTTAAATGTGCTTTAAATGGAGTATACAAAGCATTATAGACCTGATCTGCAACGTACTGACGTAAAGACTTTTTGACATTTTGAGTGTCAAATTTGGAAGATTTCTCGCCATTTAATCCCAGCCCACGCGCGCGAGGACTAGATAACGCCACGTACTTGAACTTGTCTGAGCCGTAGAGGCCGCAGAAGGTGGCGAGTTTGGCCAGAGCTGACTGCATGTGGGATGATGGGAAGCGATTGGCGGCGTAGTTCAGCATCTCTTCAGCTGTAGCGAGTGTGGGCCAGAAAGCGTTGAGGCAGTACTGTACCACGTACTGCTCGTCCTGGCGGGGACAAAAGAGCGATATACACATGCAGGGGGTATTACACGTCTGAAAAATAATACAGAAGACAACTAGGTCTATGTTCGTATGCACCATTATTCATATCCTAGATGTTTTTTGGTCATTTTTTTGGCTGTTGGTCAGAATTTAGACACAGAGAAATCTGACAGGATTACTCACAACGCTACACACACACACACACACACACACACACACACACACACACAGAGATACAGTATGCACACAGGTGTAATTATCTTGCTTGGGAAAGTACGTATGCATCTTAAGACAGTACCATAATCTTCATCAGGTTTGTTTTGGCTTCCTCGACAAGCTTCGTCCCCACTTCATGACCGTGATCATTGAGTGACACTAAAGCCAGTTTTTCCATCACAAAGTCCAACTTCACCTTATACACCAGCTAGAAAAAGAAGAGGATAACAAAACAAAAAAAAAAGGCACATAAAATGCTGCGTTCGATGGATCACGCTGAGGCTGCGTTCACAAGGACGGTTCGCTAATCATTAGAAAAAGCATTGCCGTGTATCACTAGTCTGTTGTTGTGTTTCTTGCTGGAGACTGATGTTTTGTTTTGTTTTGTTTTCCATCAGCAATAACTGGAAAAATCATTCACTCATAAATAGACGCTTTGACTGACTCTAAATGTTATATTCGAGTCAACGCAGAGAATCATTTATTTCCTCCTAAACAGCCATGTTTTGGTGCTTTTTTTTTTCCCTGAGTAACACCAACAGGTCCTTGTGAAGTGTAGCCTGATAAATGTAGAAATGTACATCAGAAGAATTGTAACGACGTGGAAAAACAGAAAAAGATTCAAATTCACAAGCCCGAGAGAACTTCAACTTCAAAAGCTGGTTCTCTTTTTTACCTCTACATCGAGCTCAAAGGCTATCGCAAACTTCTCAGCTTCCTCAAACTTGTGTTTGTAGAGCAGCCTATTCAGCCTGCAGATGAGAGGCACAGAAGTGGACTTTACAGTGTAACTGTGGAAGAGACTGAATGAACTAGAACTAGAGTTCTGAGTTAAAAAAAAACAACAAAACAGTATATAAATCATACCTGTTCTCTGGAAGAGCCTCTGTGAAGCATCTCAGGACTAAACCCAAGGCTGATCCCTCAGCACTGCTTTGTATGGATACACACACACACACACACACAAAAAGCATACGGTCAGGTCCATAAGTATTTGGACAGGGACACAATTTTGCCTCTGAACACCACCACAATGGATTTGAAATGAAACAATCACCACAGAAGAAAACATGGTTGCTTATTTGCTACCTCCTGATTGGTCAATATCTCTCCTAAGTCCAAGCGTCTCAAGTTTTTGATTTGCTATTTTGATAGACCTACTGTGAGATCTTTTGCCCCTCGAATCAGGTAATAATGGCTCTCGTACAGTGTGAGCAGCAACATCGCCTGTCCCAACAGGTAAAACAATTATACTGCCCATCCTTATATTCTTATACATATATAATCATATCCGTACACATTATGCAACACAGGATAACGTATCATTTCCATACTCGATGTCAAAAAGTGCATCAAAAGTCCAACTGCTCCCAGCTCACCTTGTTGAATTGTCTGAAATGCCTTCCAGCAAATAGAGGACATCCTAACGTAATTCAGAGAAGGAAAACCATAAGAGAGAGAGGAAAAAAAAAAACATCTCTAAAGCTCTGTGACGTTTAAAGTTGTATTTAAAGATAAATCATCAGGTTGTGGTTGTAGACGTACCATACTAATGGCATTCTGTACCAGCGATGACACGCCCGAGACCTCGAGCGAGTAAAGAACCTCCATGGTAGGAAGGGACTGAACCAGAAGCTTCCTCAGATGAGGCTACCACCAGTCGAGACATGAAGGAATTATTAGCACATGTTTCAAAGTCTAATGAAAATTAGGCATGGAGCAGAACAATCTGGTTATTTAAATCTGTCAAAACTACTAAAAGTGTTCACATTAGTGTCACATATCTGAAGCACACAGCCATAATGAACCGGATAACTAATATTAGTTACGTGGGCAGGGAACGATAAGAGCGCTTAAGTGTTTAAGACATTAAGAAGAAAAGAAAATCTGCAGAATATAACGTATAAAGTGGCAAAAGCACTCGAGAACAACACACGACACACCTTGTTCTCGGCTGCGGTCAAAGTCATGATCTTCATGCTGGTGCTCTCCTGTCTGGAATTAAACAGAAACGGAATCTCCTGAAAATGTGCAAATTTACAACTTTGAAATCAGATTAGACATGCGCATCTGGATGGTGAATTTGTTTTATTTGCTCCCGGAAACAGTTTAGCGTGTTTCTGAATCCTGTTCTGGTCACGCATATTGGCTTTTATTTCTCGGCGGATTTTAGTAAATGGTCACACGGGCTGCTTGATTAAAAAAACAAAAAACAAAACGGAAGACACTTACGTCCCAATGGACGCCGAGTCTCCTTCTGTGATCAGGAGGAAGTCGAGGATGTGGAGATCAGGCCAGCAGCACAGCATGACCAGCGAGCGAGTGTCCCACAAACTCAGCATGTCCTGAACACAGCACACACAGAGAACAAGGCTACAGGTTTGTAAGTAGCCTACGCTACGTTTCGACTGGTAAAAATACAGGGATTTTTCCTTTGAGGAGTTTTTCAATTTTTTTTTTGCCATTATAAAAAAAACGAGGAAGCAACAGTCAAAGATGGACGCACATCCATGCTGAGCTCCTTTAGTACCTTTACTCGTCTGAGCATCACTCAAATGAGCGAAGGTAAATGTGAACATACTGCAACGAGACTTTTTCCACTTCCAGATGAGAAGTGCACTGCTGGAGACCAATAACTGATCATGTGTCAGGTCCTTCTCACCTCTTCGTTCAGCACGTACATCAAATTGTCCACCGCTTGAATCTTTCTCACACCTGAGGCAAAGACAGAAAAACACATCCAGTGAGTTGCAATGATCGCATCAGCTTCCAGAGCAAGCTTACCGCTTTGATATTTTTTGATGGAAAGCGTTACCTGGCATTAAGGTTGAGTCCAGGACATTGCGCAGCGACAGCGTCCTCTGATCAAGCTCCATGCGCCATTGGGAAATACTAGTTTCACCATGAGCCTTTTAGCAAAGTTGAAAAAAAAAGTCTGAAATTAAATTCCTGCATACCAACAACCGGCGGAGCACCTGCCGAGTGCCGCAGGTCACCCCAGCCGTGCTGATGTTCAGCACAACAGCATGATCGTGAGTGCGATATTTTTACACAAGAGCTCCATAAACAAGAAACTAATACAGAGTAACTGACATTTCAAACACAATATGGCCAAATATTTCATTTATTCCTGCTCCGTCACAGCTGGAGAGAGCGTTGCGTGTTGCCATGCCAACGCACAGACTGACTGGCAGCCTGTAATAAGTGTAGGAATAGTCTCGGTGTAAATGACTAGTGCTGGAATTTGGGAATTTATATAAACAAACACAGACAAATTGAGCGAAATGCAGCAGTGCTGTTATACTAAATATCAGCGACCTCGGAATAACACTCGTCCAATCAAATCGCTGGACCGGATCTAACGACTGAATGAAAGAAATATACACCACCTGCTGAACACGCAATTCTAACCGGTCAGAAAGTGTCACAGGTTTGTATTAATGCATTTGTTTTCCGGCAGCTAATTTCACCGACGATTTACAGATTCTGTAAGGAAGGAGTCTCCAGTGTCAGTGTCAGTGTCAGTGCTTTGTAACAGTTAAACATAGTTAAAGCTGTTCAGGTTTTCTTCAGGAAGGAGGGCTTTCTGGGATCTCGGTAACATGATATGTGAACATTTTTGTGAAAGAAAAAAAGAGAGAGGCTAGTAAGGGAAGGACTGTTATAATAATGCTGTAGTATAAGAGGAATAGAATATATCAGGATGTGCTGTTACAAGAATCAACTTCGGTGTGGAAACAGTAAACTCAGAAGCACCGCCCATTAAATTAAACCAATCAGGTGATTCGCCAACCAAGTGTCACCGTCAGTCACGGAGCTGTTCCCAGACCAAAGCCAGCCACGGCAGTGAGCATCAGGAGCAACAGTCGAGAGAGTTTAACACGTGCTCCACAGCCTGCGTGTCACTTATATTATCATCACAGACGTCCTTTTGAAAAGTGGAACGTCAGAAATGAAAGAATAGAGATGCCTCATTGTCGTTTTACCCCGATCATGAGGTGGACCTCGCTGCCGAAGCCGGCCAGCGCTGCTGAGATACAGCCCTCTTTACTGATCTCTTTAGTGGAGCAGAAGTCCATGTGAATGTTAGCTTGGATCTGCAGGAAAAGAAATGCGTCCAGTCAAACTTTCATAGGCATTTTTAAAAAAAAAAAAAAGGAGTTAAAATAAGATTATGCAAACAACGTACCTCATTTAAGGCGCTGAGGTCCATGTTTTCAATCGCTATTGATAAAAAGAAGAGAGAGAAAAAAAAGGAAATGCTTAAGAACTGAAAAAACTGACTGTAACAGTGACTGCTGTAGTGATTCGTGCACTTTCACGAACCTTTCTGCGTCTTCTCCAGCGCAAGATTGGACACGTGCAAGAATCCGTAGCGAACAATGACAAAAAGATGGTACGATCCTAAGAATGAGAGACAAACCGAGGTTACGGGAAGGCGACAAGCTGCTTAAAACTGATCACACAGAAACTTGTTGCACGGAAGTCCCACGACGTCAAATGCAACTTGAAATGGATAAAAAGTACAAAGTGTTGTTCTTTAATTAGCACAGAAATGTACTCGGTGAAATACTGCTGTGATGTGAGAGGAATAAAACACTTTGGGCTGAAAGAAAACAGAGCGAACAGACATAATACGGAAACGCTGCAGGACACTTATACAGTATGTGGCAATGATATAAAATCGCATGCTAAGAGCCTGTAAACAGGAGGTCACGCGGGGTTCATATGGAATTTTCTTAAAGAACAGACAGCAGTGATGTGTTCCAGCTCTCACGGCACCTGGACAGCTCTGTGATTCGAGGAGTACGAGGCTCTTGTAGGTCGTTTCGGGACCATTTGATGGATGCTGCTGTAGAGCCTGGAGAGAAAAAAAATAAAAACAGTCTCATGTAACAACGCACTATTAAACTATTAGACAGCATTCCTGAATCAACAGGAACGGAGCTGAGAACGGCGAATGCTTCACCATACGGACATGTTGGCTTGAGGATGGTACTCGTGACCCACTTACTTTACTCAGGATGGTCTTCTTCAGAGGCACGTATATAATATGAAGACTGCCGTTTCTCTCGCCGACGAACAGGAACTGTCCCTGAGGACACACGCTCACAGCGTCCACTAACGTATCTGCACACAACCGCGCACACAACTTTACTGACTGTATTAGCAGCATACACCGACTACTAGCAAGACTCGGCCGTCTCACGATTATGCTGACACACAGCGCTGTGCAAAAGTCTTGGCACCCTATTTGTTTTTGGTTTATAGACTTTTATTTTCTGACTTCTACATTATTGATTCAGTACAAAAACAGTTTCGATTCCAAACATTAGTTTTCAGGCACAACATTAAATGTTACAGAAGAATGTTTGTATGTCAGTAAAGAAAGCAGCAGATGACATAAGAGACACTTTTCAGATAAAAACAGAATGAAGGCTGCTGGGTTTCGCTGCAGAAATAAGAAGCGAGTCGACAGTCGAAGTCTCCAGAAGAACTGCGGCTGCTTCTGCAAGATGCTCAGTAACACTTACAGCTCGTTTCCTTATCAAACTGCACACACTGCACCTGAGACACTGTTTTATTTATTTAAAGCGAAGGATCGTCACACCAAATATTAACTTTGTTTCATTTATTACTGTTTACTGCTCTTTATAGTGCTTTTTTAATGTAGAAACATTTAGTTTCATTATTTTTGAAGGCGTCTTTTGCTCTACAGTATTTCTAATAACTGAATGAATAAATTACTATCCAGTGCCGTGTTCTGGTTTTCGGACGTGAGGTGGCTCGATGGCTGTGGGTGCGTTTACCGAAATACAGGTGATGCAGAACAGTCTGGAAACTGGGGTCAAAGAGGACCACGGTGCTATCGGCCACGACGACGCAGCAATTCGCATTATTGAAGGCGTAGATCCTGGAGTTAGACGGTACCTTAAAAACAAATAAATAAACAAATAAACAGTTAGTTATATAAATATTCACCAAACAAGGTGATGTGCTGTTGTTTATTAAATTAAAAAAATTTTAACGTTGGTGAATTGCTGCAGTATAAGAGGAATAAAACACTTCTGACGAATCGGCTCTGACGTCGGCGTCGAGTCGGGCCAAATCGCTCCACCCTGTCGCTGATTCATTTCCTATAACAGCATGCCCCCACAGTGTTGGTGTGAACTGCTTACTCTTGGTATAAATAAACTCAAGTCTATAATTAAGAGGTAGTCAGTCACCTCATTTCGTTTCGCTCTGCATGGTCAGCCCGTGATACAAACATTACAGTAACATACACACCCGATGTCCAAAGATCTGATCTGATTTTTTTTTTTCGCATTATGGCTTTTGTTAGATACACAAGAGTGCAAAGAATTAGCAGTAAATTTTCCCTTTAATCTTCACCACTGGTTTGTTTGTTTTTTTAAAGGTTGATTAATGCTGTGACATATATATGATAACCTAGTTTAAATATCATATATATCATATATATGACAATTTCACACCACAACAGTCCCAGTGACATACAGCGGGACGTATAAAGAGACTCTGCAATGCAGAATTTTGTGCTTACACACCTCCAGCGAAGCAGAAATGAACGAAACCTCAAATATTCAAAGGAAAAAAAAGATGCTGTTTTGAAAACTACTGTAATAATCATCAGTAGAGTCAGGAATCTGTAAAGGAATATGTTAAACTAAAGGCACGATTTTCGTAATTTTGCCTCTGAACACCACGTCAGTGGATTTGAAATGAAGCAATCAAGATGTGATTGAAGTGCAGACTTCCAGCTTTAATTCAAAGGGTTTGACAAAAATATTGCATTAATCATTTAGGAATTACAGCCATTTTTTTTTTTTTTTTTACAGAGTCCCTCCATTTTCACAGGCTCAAAAGTAATTGAACTAACAATCATAAATGTTAGGATTATTTTTAATACTCGGATGAAAATCCTTTGCAGTCAATGACGGCCTGAAGTCTGGAGCCCATGTTCTCAAAACTCAAATTCTGAGTTTCCTCCCTGGAGATGCTTTGCCAGGCCTTCACTGCAGCCACCTTCAGTTGCTGCTTGTTTGTGGGTCTTTCTGCCTTCAGTCTTGTCTTCAGTAAGTGAAAAGCAGCTCTATTGGGTTGAGTTCAGGCGACTGACTTGGCCATTGAAGAATATTCCATTTCTTTGCCTTCAAAAAGTCTCGAGTTGCTTTCGCAGTATGTTTAGGGTCATTATCCACCTGCACTGTGAAGCGGCGTCCTATCAGTTTTGTAGCATGTGGCTGAATGTGAGCAGAGAGTATAGCCCTATACACCTCAGAATTCATCTTGCTACTTCTGTCAGCAGTCACATCATCAATAAACACCAGTGAGCCCGTT
This sequence comes from Pangasius djambal, assembly GCA_022985145.1. NCBI lineage: Eukaryota > Metazoa > Chordata > Actinopteri > Siluriformes > Pangasiidae > Pangasius > Pangasius djambal. The sequence goes on from CM040998.1 coordinate 3,562,549, forward strand.
CCATTGGCAGCGATACATGCCCATGCCATAACACTGTCTCCACCATGTTTGACACATGATGTGGTATACTTTGGATCATCAGCTGTTCCTTTCTTTCACCATACTTTTCTCCTCCCATCATTCTGGTACAAGTTAATCTTGCATCAGAACTGGTCAGGATTTATATATGTGTGTGTGTGTGTGTGTGTGTGTGTTACCAGTGGTTTGAATCTTGAGGTAAACCCTCTGTATTTACATTCATGAAGGCGTCTCTTGATTGTAGACCTTGACAGTGCTACGCCTCCCTTCTCCAGAGTATTCTTGACTTGTGACTTGTGTCACTGTCCAAATACTTATGGACCTGACTGTATATCTTGGCTTGTAGCCTTTGTGAATTGTGAAGTAACGTATTTTTCATAGCTGCAGACAGTAAATTATTTGTATTTGAAGTGATGTTTTGGTTCAAGAATCACATGACAATGAAGGTTAAAGAGCTTCAACTAGTTTGCAGTGTTGTTGTTGTTTTTTTTTTTACTGAATGTTCCAGTGATGAATGGAGGAATAAAATGTCAGGAACCTGATGAAGCTCGTTACCTTTTCCGAGGCGGAGATTTTCAGCAGGGTGTCCACCTGGTACAAGGCGCTGGCGGGCTCCTGCTCGCCGCACAGCCGCACGGTGCTCGAGTCCTCACTGAGCAGCAGCTCGACATTATTCCACATGACAGTAAACAGCGCTCAGCCTTAATCCGCTAAAATGGCGCACTTCGGCTTCTGCCCTTTTCCACACTCTCTACTCTAACACTGTATCCCAACAAACACAACACCCTCTAACGCCTTAGTGCTGTTCAGCGCCCTCATAAAAACACATTACAACTACAACTACCAAAGCATTCCACTTTTATTCGCAGGAATGCCCTGTAAATATAATCCTCATAGATGTGATCACTGTTCTCTCCGAGCGAACTCCATAACAATCTCACACTTGGCGCCATGTACACGCACTTCCGGTAGTTCGAACTTCATTTCCGGTTTAGCGCGTTCGGATATCTAGAAGTCTTTTTTTCGACTTATCTCTAATTATTTTTTTTATTATTATTTAATTATTATATTATAAAAAAAATATATATTATTTTGTTATATATTATTTATCTGGAATTTCTGCTCGTGGTTTTTTTCGAAGCAGTGAACAGGGCACGGTGGCTAAAACCATGAAGTGCAGCTTTTCTTGTGTATGTTTTTTTCTGGGCTTCAGCAAATAAACCTGTACATTTCAATCAGTTATTTTTAAAGCTATAAAAGTAACTGGTTACACTAAGTAATATATTACTTAATCTTTTTTTTTTCCCAAAGGACAGTTCTGTCTTATTTATAGACAACCTGTTTAGTCCCCTATTTAATCCTATTTAGTTTACTAAATACTTCATAGGCAAGGCTTGAACTATAAACCACCATGTGTGTCATGATTAAGTATATGAGTGAGCTGGAAAGTGAACATTTTATTTACTGGAAAGTGGTCATTCAGGAAATGAACACGGATTGTTCCACATTGTTGTTGTTCTTTCAGCTGCTCCTGTTAGAGGTCACCACAGTGGATCACCTTCCATTGTGCGCATATTGATTCGGCACAGGCTTTACACCGAATGCCTTTCCTGACACAACCCTCCCCATTTATCCAGGCTTGGGACCAGCGCTGAGAGTGCACTAACCTGTGCACCCCTAGTGGCTGGGGTTGGCACCCAGCATGGGGCTCAAACCCACGATGCGGGGATCAAGAGTCCCATGCGCTACTGACTGAGCTAGCAGGGCAGTGGAGTGTGCCACACGGACAGGGCTAAAAATTTTGGGACCACACTTTTTTTTTTTTTTTTAAAGTAGGGTTGTTACCAGTGGGACTCTACAAGATTTAAAAACATCCACGTCTTTTCTTATTGGGTCCTGCAGGATCCCAGTCCCGATGCAGACTTCTAGTCTGAAGACACTTCCAACGTTAAGTTGAGAACATCGTTTAACATTTCCCACCGTTTCAGCTGCAAGGTGCAATCGTTCAGGATGGAGGAAAAAAGGGTGAGGCTTTTAACCTAAAGAACACCATCCCAGCTGTGAAGCATGGGGGTGGCAGCATCATGTTGTGCTGGAGGAGCGGCTGGTGCACTTCAGATAATAGATGGCATCAAGAGGAAGGAGGATTATCTAGAAATACTAAAGCAAAAACTGGACATCAGCCTGAAAGTTACATTAGTTAGTCCCAACTGGGTTTTTCCAGCAGGACAATGATCCTTGGCATACCTGCAAAGTTGTAACCAAATGGCATAAAGACAACAACTGAAAGTACTGGAGTGGCCAAAGCCCTGATCTGATCTGAATCCCATAGAAAATTTGTGGACTGAACTGAAAAAGGATGTCAGCAAGCAGGCGCACAAACCTCAGTTACACCAGTTCTGTCAGGACGAATGGGCAAAATATAGTGAGAAGCTTGTGGAAGTTTACTTCAAGAGGTTGATTGACGTTAAGCGTTTAAAAGGCAATGCCACCAAATACTAACAATGTAATCTTTTGCCCCACTGAAAATCTGATACGTTAAATAAAAGCTGAAATAAATCTGTCATTAGCTATTCTTTTGAAATAAAGTAGACACCCAAAAATGACTCAGGAAACGAATGGTAACTTGAAATGTGTGAAAAATCTGACTGTCTTTAGCTCAGGTGTGTGTTAACTTTGGCGTTTGGTTGAACTGCATATATTTAGCATAATGTTAGTATTAAATGATGTGCAGTACAGAACTGGCTGATTCTCCGTCTACAATCCTACAATTCTACAATCCTACAATACTAATCCCGTGTTTGGTGTCGGGTTCAAACGGCTCTTCACAAAAGGTGTGACTGATCATTTAAGGTCCAAAACATGATTTAAACAATATTTATTTCTTTTTGTACAGATGTATAATATTCCCAAAAAAAAAAAAAAAAAAACACTAAAAGGTAACAGCATCAATATAACCTTGAATTACATTCTGTTTACGAAACCGTCTTTGTTCTTCATCGAGCTGAAAACTGGGGAGGAAGGATGTTGGAGTAAAGTGCATTAGCGTTGTAGCGCCCTTTCCTTTCAAACACTCAGGGCGACGATATGCCTGCTGCGGTGATTGGAACAGGTCCGAAGATGAATGGTGACTATAAGCTATGATCTCCATCACCCACTATTACAAATTCAACACGTGGATTAAAAAAAAACAAAACAAGATGAATCAATCTTTCTTTTAACAGTCTGTTAAAGAATTCAATATTGTTTCATTCGTGAATACAAATTAAAGCGATTAAATCCCAGGCACGCTTTTTTTTTTTTTTTTTTTTTAAATCTGAGGACTGTGTAGAGAGACATGGCAAACGAGTGAACGCACACATGCGTGCACACACACACGCACGCACGCACACACACACACACACACACACTACAGATGGACATTTCCACACTTGTGCAATGTGCTGCTGAAGGCGTGTGCGGTATTGCAGAAGGGTATTGCCAGCTTAGAACGTCTGGTCGTCGTTGCACGACTCGGTCCAGTGGCCGAACACCTCACAGGTGTCGCAGTATGGCCTCTCGTCACTGGCGCTGCCGTGGTAGGTCGTGTGAGGAGGAGAATCGGGCAGCTGCTCCTGCGTGGGACAGTCCTCCGTGTCATGGAGGTCAAAACAGTCGCAGATGTCGCAGAAGAGGCGCGGTGGCAGTTTCTTTTTGGTTTTAGACTCGGACAAGCTGCAGACAAAAAAAAAAAAAAAAAAAAAAAAAAAAAAAAAAAAGGCGTGTTATGTTATTAAAGTAAACGGCTCGTAAGTAAAACGGCCTGTGACTAGGAGCACAGCATCTCATTTCATTTGAAGTTACTTAAAATGAAAGGCACTCTGTGAAATATTGTTAAACTATACAAACATATTTAACAAACGTCTGAGAGTAGACAACATCTCGATGTCTGCTTTAAGTCCATGAGCGAACACCTGGGCTGCTTTCACACAACGCTCTTACTCGCCCTCGCTAGTATCAGCTGACTAGCCTAGCATGCTATCTAGACTAGATTTATCATCATCATCATCATCATCAGTAATGAATATGAAATAAAGTTTGGTTTTACTTAAGTACATTGCAATGTCGGAATAGTTACAGAATTGATATTTTCAGTTTAACATTTCATAAATCTCCTTATATTTGCTCACAAACAAGACTGTTTAATAGAGCGGCGTTCAAATGTTAGAGTGTAAACACTCGGGAGTATCACATTGGATGATTGAGGGGAGGAAGAAAAATGCAGTCCACCTTTCGTGGTTGTCCATCTCACTGGCCGTGTTTCCATTAAGCGCCGCCTCGGCCATCTTCTCCAGCTTCGATTTCAGGTCCTCGTTCTTGCGCTGCAGATCCACGATGACCGAGTTCAGGAATTCAACCTGCCCCACACACACACACACACACACACACGATAATTAATCATGCATATTCTCTGTACAATAGTCTTTAAACAGTCTATTTTCAACAGCGATAAAATGGCCATGTCGCTGTTTGCTAATCAGACCAGAGACGGTAAATACAATGAAAAAATCTTTGAAAACTCTCCCTTTTTGAACTAATGTCTCTAGGCCTGTAGCTCATCTCTTATCCGATGAGCTGCCTTCAGCTAACTATTTTCCACGCGTGTGATTGGATAAACCACAACCGAGGATCTGCTCCAGAAGCCACAATGGTTTTTTTTAATTTGCTTACTGGCTCTGCTAAAGTATTGTAACTATCAATAATATATATATAATATATGATTCAGTGATCCATATCCACAGTCTGACACGGTCATTTATCTACAGCTGTTAGAAAGTAGAGCATTATTTAGACCGCAAGACAGTCTTCCGGGAAATGATGTGTCTTTGGGTGAATCTCGAATGGCTGGCAATTTGAACATACCGGACACTAAATAGGGAGGAGAAGCCATCGTTTCATCACCTGCATGACTGCACTCGAATAAAGGAGGAGGAAAGTGAAGAAGTAGCTTCTGAGAAAACTGAGTACCTGACACTCGGCTGTTTCCTTCGCCTCTCTCATCTCGTCCAGAGCAGAAGACCCTGCTGAGACAGTGATCGTTATTAAGCCTGGCTTCTCCTCAGTGCTTTCCACAATGATTACTGCGGTCTTTTTTTTTTTATCTTTTGGAGCTGATCAATGTTGTATAGAATACTTTTTTTTTTTTTTTAAATAACGATACATGCTTACCTGTGGGGATGCCTGCAGGACTCGATGTCCGAGCTGCTGTTAAGCTCTTCTCCAGGGAGTGCACTCGCTCCTGCAGTTCAGCTTTGTCGCTTTCCAGAGATTTCACAGTGCTCTGGAGTGTGTTTGCGGCGGCACTCTCGCCACGCAGCCCTGACACCTGCTCACGAAAATACACGAAATACATTAACGTAAGCGAGAAGACTGACAAGAAACTGAGCATATTTTTTATAAGGCTTTTATTTTTTAGATTGCTTTTATATTTTTAGTGCGAGAGAAAGCGAATTCACCACAAGGACCTTTATTCATTACCTTTGTAACCCTTTTTTGCCAATATTTCTGACTGTACGTTTATATTATACAGCTGACTGTATACTGCTTTCTGACAGATGCTGCAAAGTCCGATGATGTCTCTCTCTCTCTCTGTCTCTGTCTCTCTCTCTCTCACCCCCCTCCCCCTGCCAATTTCCAGTCTTTAAAATCCTTTAGTAGAACTGTTTAGACATCATTTCTAAGTGGTATATCTAAACCTATGGTCATATGAGTTACAACGCAAAAAGGAAAAGCAAATTATTCCTGTTATTTCTGCTTCTGCCTTTGGATAGGATTTGTATATACTTTTTGTGTTGTCAACCTTTGCAATATATTTTATATATATATATATATATATATATATATATATATATATATATATATATATATATATATATATATATATATA
>CM040998.1:3575213-3587513 GCA_022985145.1 Pangasius djambal
GTAGATTAAACAAAATAAAACCCTGATGCAAAAAAAAAAAAAAAAAAAAATGCAGGAACAAAGGAAACAAGGAAAAAGAAGCAACATCACAGGTTCTCCAACAATGGAAAAAAATGTATATATAAATAAAAATGAGGTATGTATATAGTGTCAAGATGAATTTAATCAACATGAACATCCTCACCACGTGAATGAAGAGCACTAATCTACGTGAAGATGGCTTTGTTAGCAACTCTATTAAAACTAATTATGCATATGATGTAATGTGTTATTTAGTAAGTTTTGAGTTTCTTTACTCTCTGTTAGAACTATTTAATAAGAAATAAAGTTCTACGGCTATTTGTGTGTCAGTTGTCCTAGCTAAAGTGCTGCATAACAATTCAGCTTTAATTACACAATCTTATTACATATGGACAAATGCACCCTTAAATTCTTAGCTTTTGCTAAAATGGGCCAGATACTGACAATCCTTATTACATTAAAAACAGTACTTTGCAAATCTCAGCACTTTTTTTTTTTTTTTAATAATAAATCTAATTATTATCGAGTTCATTTACACCTGACTTCACCCTATAATTCTTATCTAGGTTAGTGGATACAGGAAACTAAAAATCAAACCCATATCGCACAAGGTGTCCACGGTGGAAGGAAGCCCCTGAGATGAGCAGCTAGTAACAGGGTAGTAAAACCAACCGAACAATGAGCAGAAGTGATAGAGTGAAAAGGTGAGAAACACCACAGACTTGCGAGATCAATTAGGTTTAACATGCGAAGGTGAAAACCAACACGGCCCCAGTGGTGATGTGAGAACACTAAAACTGGATGAGTGGCTCCAGCACTGCACTTGTCCACCAAAGCCTGTGCGTATTCAGCTGCAGCCAAGCCACAATCCAAGCAGCTTTACAGGACCACCATTTAGAACAGACCTGAACAAAACAGGTGGTTTAAAGGGAAAAAAAAAATAAAAATCTCACAATAACCCAAAGAAGAAGAAGAAAAAAAAAAAACAGCTTTCTTTGCTTTCTCAGCAGCTAACCACTGCAGACACTGACTAACCCTAGGATCCCAGAGTCAATGAGAACTGATACAAGAGTTGCCATAGCAACTGAATTTTCAATTCAGAAAAATATAAAGACAAGGGTTAAAAACTAAAACAGCAAGTTAAAAGTAAGTATAATTCAGCCATTAGGTCCAAGTAAACATTATCTATAGACCTATTCTTTCGTTTTTTTGTCGGTTTTTCAGTTAAATTATTTTAATTCATCCAGTCAAACAGACTAATAAGTATAAAAACAGTGTTTTACAGAGCCCCAGGGGTCCCCAGACACCACTGTGAGACCCACTGCACTGTAACATTGTTATCACTTGCCATAAGCTGTACAGTCATGATGTATGACTGCATGAGAGCTATATATGCAAGCAGGTACACTACCCACACAAACCCCAGAGGATCTGCATAACGTGAGCAGAGTGCAGCAGGCACCGAGACACCTAGTGCATTTATCTGGGAGCCATAGAGAGAGGTCAGCTTATCTGTGTCTGCCATTTCACCCTGCCTTCCTTCTGCTGAGCTTCTCATTTCTTGGGTTTGAGTGTTTCAGGTTGCTTCCTGTTTAGGAGCTGGCTCACACCAACATCGTTTCTTTACACACAACAAATTCAGTATTCTCTTCCGTCTCATGGAATCGAGCCAGGATCAGAGAGACCGTAAATGAATATCAATATACAAGTGAATATCCTAATTCATACCTGAGCCTTTTCTTTAAAGGGCGCCAACTCTTCCACCTCTGCTTTAAGTTTTTGGCACTTCTCCTCAGAGAGGCCGAGCTGCTGTTGTGCTGTTTCAACCTGACCCTGTAGCTCCTGTAGCTCCTTCGCATGGCTCTGTAAGGCACTGGCAAGTGCGTTCTCTCCACTGGCCTGGGCTTCCTGAACTTTAGCTCGAGTCTCCTCAACATTCTTGTCCTGCACAACAATGTGAAAGACAAGGCAAAGTCTTCCTCAAGCATCCTCAAGGCAAGTGAAGAAACTGCTGTTCGTATACACAAACTGTGCTACAGAGAAGGAATAAAAAAATAAAAAAAACAGAACACGAGCTGCTGCTGTGGAAACAATAACATGAGAACAAGCGCATTGCTGTAAATCTGTGATTTACCTTACGGCAAGAACTACAGTCGGAGCTGCCGTCAAAGAAAATTCATCAACACCTCTCAGAATCGAGAACTCAGCAGTGCCCGTGTTATAACCTTGCTTAAACTCTACTACACTTCAGGAAAACTCTGACTCTTACGAGCTGTCTGATCTTCTCCTGTAGGTTGGAAACTTCTTCCTGGTGTCTCTCGCTGGTGTCCTTCATCTCCTGCTTCGCTCGAGCCTGCTCCTGACTCCTGCTCTCCTCAGACCGGGCAACCAACTCCTTCTGCTCCGAAAGCTGATTCTGAAGTTCTTCGAGCCTCCTGTGAATGGAGTTACTAACGTGTGTCAATTTGCCCCGAAGAGAAGAAATTCATTTCAGAAGAACCAAAAACAAATTCGATTTATTAGGGATGTCACCAAAATACTTCAGCCAGAAAGAGTCAAAAACGGCACTTTTGTTTTTTTGGCCGAAAGGAAAAAAATAAATAAATAAACAGGCCTAGAATGAAATATAAAATCTAACACTTTACAAATACCGCTGATGGTAATTATAAGTGAGTAATTTCAAACGCTCTGCTCTCCTGCAATGCAGTCACATCGCCTGCTCTTCTGAATATTCGTGCATGTGTGTATTACATGTTAGAAAATGTGGTTCGGTCTTCATTAAACGCATCCTACTGGGGGAAAAAAAAGTCAAAGAGGGCGAGAGTTGTCAAACAACCAGGACGTGGGAGTCACGGGGGGAAAAGTCTGCTAAAGCTAAAGCTAAAACCCTGTTAGACAGGAGTTCGTGCCGGAGTTAGCGCAGCAAAGCTAAACCACGGCAAGAGCAGAGCATTCTGGGAGATCTCTGAATTTCTAATTCTTCTAATTTCTTTCTTATTCCTTATATCCCCCATCTTTAAGGGGTTTGAAGGACATCTTTATTTTATTACAGTTACAATATCCGACTCTATCCTGTCATTCATTCAACATCCATCTTTTTTTTTTTGCTCATCTAGAGGCATCATCATTGCTCATCTAAAGTTATTAAAATGAAGTGTGAAGGTGCATTAAATCGCACCTCTCTTTCTGAGTGAGATCTTCATTCATCTTGGTCAGCTGAGTAGAGCTGTCTCCAGATGACTTTATCAGCTCACTGATGTCGTCTTCAAGCTTCGCTTTATCTTTGGTTAGCCGCTCAAGCTTCTCCTCGCCTGATTTCAACTTTGCCTCCAAACCTGGGAAGAATTAAAAAAAACAAAAAAAAAAAACAAACAAGCTTAATAACAGAGTTTCAGTTTGTTGGACAATTATGTACATTTTGATTGATCTTACCGGACAGCTGAATCTTGAGCTTTTCGGATTCGCTGGAAAGAGACGTGCATTGCTCCTCCTTTTTACTGAGCGTCTCCTGTAACTCTGGAGGGGAAAAAAAAAAAAAAAAACAAGATCGCAAATTCAATTACAATTTGAAAAGGATGCGCAGTGAGATACAAGGAAAAGCTTGAGGTATTGTTATCTACATTTCTAGCTAGCAATCATAAATCTAACACACGCAGACATTCAGATGGCAAGCCTGTTTTCATTTAGGCTCCTGGCAGTCTATAATTTTCTATTAGCCAAAAAAAAAAAAAAAAAAAAATCCAAGCACACACTTACTCTTAACAGCTTGTGAAGACGCCGACTGTTCATCCAAGGATGCTGTAACTTTATGTTTCTACAAAACAAAAGTAACTTCATGTCACGGTGACGATACGAGATACAGCAAGAGGTACAATTTATATCAAATGTACATACAGAGACATGCTTTGACTAGCTAGAACACTTCAGCACAAACAACACGACAACGTTAAGCAATCTTCTCAACAGAACCCACAGAAAGTCCAGTCCTATTTGAGCTTCTCAGGGACCCATGACCTTTTTAAAAAAAAACAAACAAAAAAAAAAAACGCTACACTGGCACACTCTACACAGATATCCCACTGAATAAGTAAAAAAAAAAAAAACAGCACCAGTCCCATGTTTTGGTTGTGTCCCACTGGAAACCCACTGAGTGTAGTGTAACTCTAGTTACAGCAGCGAGGTGAATCGCACCACTGTAAAGGGCATCAAGTGTAAACATAACTAAATCAAAAAAAATCAAAAAAGTTTGTTTTTGTCCTTCTTTTTCTGGTCAGTGAACTTACTCACCATCCAAGCAATTACAAACTAAATACTAATAATCGGGACACAAAATGTGCCCGGCTACTGATTTGTCCACCACCATTTGATACATCTCGTATGATTACACCCAAGAGCCCCTCTTACAGAGCACCAGATAGAAAATATTTGCAGATGCTTCATTCGTTTCCGCATATGAAACATCCGAACCACCCACCGCTGCTAATAAACCAATCTCATACCAAGTCAGAAAGTTCTTGCTCCAACGAGCTCTTGGTTTGCTGCAGCGAGGCCAGGTTCTGTTGCAGTCCATCCAGCTCCTTCTGCTTGCTGTCCAGCATGGAGGTCACCTCAGTAACCTTAAGAAAAGCATAAGAACACATGAAATGTGAACTGGGAGTGTATAGAAGAACCTCCAAGCAATTAAGGGTCCAACCAATTAAACGTCCAACCAATTAAGGCTGGCCATTAAAAAATTTAGTACTAACATCTGTCAGCAAGTAGCCTACCTTTCCTTCTTGCACGCGGGCCTTGCTCTCTGCTTCCTCAACTCGAGCTAACAGACTTTGGACCTCCTGGTCACCTTGGCACTGTTGAGAGCGAAGCGTCTGAATTAAAGCGTTTTGGTCCTGGACCTCCTGAGATTTCTCCTCCACCTGGTGTCCCAGTTTAGAGTTGTCCTCCTCTAGCTCTTTGACCCTGATCTCGGCATTGTGTAGCTTGCCCAAAGCTTCCTCCAACTCGACCAGGTGCTGATCCTCCGCACTCTCTAGGTTAGTGCGGAGGGATTCCACCAGACGCTCCTTTTCCTCAGTCACGGCATGCAGCTGCTTCCGGAGCTCGTCGACGTCGTGTGTCCACCTCTTAGCTTCAGTAGTGTGCTTAGCTAGACTTTCTTCTAGGTGTAGTTTGTGCTCCACCTTTAGCCTTTCCAAAGTTTCTCGCAACTTGAGCTCGGCTGCCTGGGAGTCTCCGGGCCCCTTACCTGAGGAGGCCTTAAGCTCCTCCATGGCTTGCTGATGAGAAGTGATGGCTGAAGCTAGCTTGGAGCGCCATAGCTCGATGACATCTGCGTTCTCCTTTTCTGCCTCGGCCAATCGGGCACGAAGCTGCTCGTTATCTTTTGATAAAAGTGCCGAAGAGGCCTGGAGTTGAGCCAAAGCCTCACAATGCGCCTTTGTTTCTGCTTCTAGCTTTGTACGCAAGGCAGCTAGTGCTGTCTCATGGCTAGCAGCTTGGGAGGAGAGTTGGGTACGGAGCAAACTGAGCTCTTCCTGGAGGACCGGAGCTGTCGGGTCCCCAGCAGAACTTGCTTGTCCAGGACCGGCCTCCAAGTGTTGCCGAAGGGCAGCCACCTCTTTGTCCCTCAAAGCAAGGTCCCTCTGCAGTTCAAGGATGCGAGACTTCTCAGAGACTGTAGCAACCTACAGACAGGGACAACCAGTAGTCTCGCAGAAAAATAACAAATTTGCAAAAAAAAGGAGTGTGTGTGAGCATATGTGATTATGCTGTGATCTCTTGAAAACCAAAACCAAAGTTCATTAGCAAAGCAGGATTCAAGGGAACTATCTAAAAGGGAACAGGAAGTACACGGTCTGGGGATCAGTTCGGTGCTGCCACCAACAGACTACTTGCTTAGGCTAAGGTAAGTGGCAAATACAGATTTACTGACTGATCAAGTCTTAAAACAAACTTCATAACTGGGCTAAAATACAGAGGAAACAAATATCCTCATTAACCTAAATCAGCAGAATATTTTATTTCAGGCCAGGAGTGTGAGTAAACAGCCCCACAAAAACGTCCTAGTCATTAAAGTTAAAATCTTGATTAGCCTGAAACTACGACTGTGTATAATTTTACAATCTAGCAGCCCAGTCAGACCTCGGCCAAACCTACAGCCGTTTGCCTTTATGCTAACAGCTTGCGTTTGAATTTTTAACTACTGTATGTAATGTATGTCATTTCAGAACAGATGCTTGTCTTGGTATCAAGAAACTGGCAGGGAATTTTATTTACAACAAAATGTAAAGCTAGTTTTTTTAAGCTATTCTGTTTATCTTTCTTCCACCATGATTTGTTAGCCTTAGTGACATGAAGTGCAATTAAACGTCCCATTTAAACGGATGTCATTAATATTACACAAGTACAACTAAAGCGAGAAATCATTTAATCCAGCTCAATTTCTTATTCATTTTGTACATTCTGGTTGTGTTTTTCGTCTTACTTTTTAAACACACATTTATATATTTAACATTATGCATTATGCGTACTACAGCAAGGCAATACGATGATATAAATCTTATGAGAAATTATGGCACTCATACAAACTCTGACAAATGAAACTCTGGATACAGCTGATGTTCTGATGAACATTTGATTTGATGACGAAATTTCGCACATTTTTTAAAGCTGTCGAATGTTAGCAATTTAGAATTTGATATTCCTACGTTTTCAGTGTTAATTAAACTCATTTTGTAGACATCAAAGTTTGTTACTTATGTGATCTTAATGAGCCAGTGTAAAATCCAAAATGGCAATCGGTATATTAATGGAGTTAAAACACTAAATAAATTGTCAATTAACAAGTTTTGCTTGTCTCTAAAACACTAAGATTTGCTGATAAATCAAGGTAGAAGTTTTCTCAGGTAGAAGTCTATTATTATTCGAGTCCAGATTTGCCCCAGGTCTGAACAGGAATGGCTAGAGAAAGGATTGGCATTTTTAAAAATCGTTCATACGCAAGTAATCTGTGTAGAGAATTGTGTAAAACCTAAGAGGGTTCAATTTTTCTTCATTGGATTTATCGAGGCACTGAACGAGCAGCCAGGATTCTTTACAATTTCATCACGGCCCTGAAATATCCTGAGCAACCCGGGCAAAGCACACGGAGAGATACCATTACCCTAGAGTCTTCTAACTCCCTCTGGAGTTTCTCAGCTTTGGTCTTTTCAAAGAGCAGACTTTGCTCGAGCTCCTTAAGGAGGGCATGCTCCCGTCTGGTCTGCGTCTGTTAGTAAAGAAGGGGGGAGAGGAAGAAAACACAACCAGTGCCACCATCACATGCCGGCCCAATGCACACGGTGAGAAGAAAGAGGGATGGGAAGTGGGGTGGGGTGAGGTGAGGTGAGGTGAGATGTCACATGCAGGTAATGTAAAAAAAAAAAAAAAAAAAAAAGGTAAGGATGCTCGAGAAACAACACTGGATGGATGTATTTTGTAAAGGGTGAGACGCGCGAGTGAGCAAGCACATCACACAACGGCAACACAATAAGGACAGAACCCTGGAGAGCGTCGTAACTGCTGAAGAATCGATTCAGAAGATATTCTGTGAAACTTGAGGATGACCTCAGACTAAATAATAAATAACACTCTCTGCGGTATGAGAGTAATAAAACACTGAGACATGCTGTTATAGGAAAACAATCAACTTTACAAAAATATATATATATATATATATATATATATAACTCTGAAAAAAGACTGATGGCCAGTTTCTTTAAATATCCAGCTCAGGGGATGTGAAATGAAACAATGATCGAGGTTAAAGTGCACAGTGTAAGTTATAACTAACAGATTTAGCATTTACATTCTACAGTGGAGGAATCACGGCCTTTTCACACACACACACACACACACACACACACACACAGCCCTCAGTAATGGGACAGCTGACTGCTCATTTGTTTTGTAACCAGCTGTGTGACACACTGGGTGTCTCACTGATTAGGTCAGGCAGTCAGTTAGTTTAAAAAAAAGAAGAGAGATGATGCGTTTAATTTGCTAATCTGTCTGGTGTAAAAGAGGCTGTGATTTCTACTTGATTCACTTCATACAGCTGTTCCTGCGGTTCCTACGGTTTCAGCTGTGGAGCACTATACATTCATGAGCTGGTAAGTATAAGTATAATGATGTAACAAATTAAAACCGTCACTATTCAATTCATACGCAGTCATAAAACAGCCAGCGCTATTGTAATACACATAAATAACATGTAAATAGTGTGCTGTGGCAGAGCTCGTCATGTGCGTTCTCCTTTGAACATGGAAAAGTAGAGAACGTGAACAGTCTCTCCTGATGGTTTCGTTCACCGTTACAGCCATGCATTACAGCCATTCCATTCCATGGCGTTACAGTAAGCCAGACTCGTGACAAAGACAACAGACGGCTGATGAGTCCTGTGTTTTCAGTTAGTAGCCTTCACAAACATAAACGTTAGAAAATATTAATTCATCCATTAGTCAGTCAGTAGTCCACCGCGACCCCGACCAGGACGAGGTGATAAATCTAGATGGAGTAATTAAGGAATGAAACTCTCACAACCAAATGTAGTGGTTACCAGCTACCAGAGACTGAAAATAAGGATTCTCCGAGGGCTCCTTCGCTAATTAAGGCTTGTTACCTCATAAAATGATGGTACGTGAAACGCTTCCTGATAGGGATACTCTGTCATAGGGTTCTACGTAGAACCTTTAAGGGTTCCTCCAAAAGATCAACCAAAGTGTTGGTCCAAAAAAAAAAAAAAAAAAAAAAAAAAAAAGCTTTTACTGTTCGTTACTTATAACTGTTTATTCTATGATGCTACGTTATAACTCTGTTTTTTCCCTCTAATAATTTGGCCACACGTACCATCTAATTCAAAATCTATATATTTTGATCGGTAATATGACTAATATAACCACGCCATGGCTTTGCAGAATCAGATCTGGTATTTCTTGCCTACTGAAATAATACACTAACATCAAACTACACCCTACATGTAAGTTATTCTAAGTTACAATTGTGAAATATGATCTTAATGCCATCGTGGTCAGCAGACATGAGGAGAGTCACTGGTGCTATTTTGTTGGTGCCCATACAGTCGGTTTCCCTTCTTCCGTTCAGACAGCTTCGAATATTTTTTAAAAATAAAACTTGGCTAGTAAATATCAATAGCATTTCTTCAGGAATTAACAATACCTTTCAAACACATTCAAATGTACTGCTGTTAACTTCAATCCCATGATCTACGTGCTAATTTTTTTATTTTTTTGGATGAAGAGGAAAGAGTGGAGGAAATGCGAAAGGGAGGTGCGGGAGGAATGAGAAAATAAGGAGGGAAGTTTTTCGGCATCTGTACACCATAGAAACTCATACCTGCAAATGAACTGCATGCGACGTCTGAATACTCACGATTTGGATACTAAAGGCATTGCTTAAATGTGTGACTGTAACCTACATCAACGAGCCTCTTTACCTCCAAGTCTCCTTTGGTAATACAAGCTTCTTCCACACGAAACTGAAGGTCCTCCACTTTTCTGGGGGCGGAGGGAAAAAAAAAGCTCTAATTAGATTCAATATCAAATTGACACACACACACACACACACACACACACACACACACACACACACACACAGAGGGTGATGAGTCCCAGTAGAAAGGAACCTGACATTTGCTCTCGGTCCTTTGAAGTATTTAGTCATAATAAATTTAACAGAAATGGTCTGAGTGTCTTTTGTATTCATAGAGCCAACAGGATGCAACCTGGGGGGAAAAAAAAAAAACAAACTCCCGAAGATTTGTTTTAGGAAAAAGTCTGGTTTTCATTCGAACATTTCCAGTCAAGTCATCCTCACTAACCTACTGAGGTCAGTATTTCCCACTTTGCTGTTAGTTATGCTCACCGGTGGGGGAAAACTCTAGCTTGTCGTGTCACGTTTTCACAATTTCTAAAAGAAAACCAAAGAGTGCAGCAAGGAAAATTATCAGGGAGGTTGCCAAGAGACCTACAGCAACATTAAAGAAGCTGCTGGAACATCTGGCGAGTACTGGTCACTCCCGGTATGTGACAACTCCCTCTCTTATTCTTCACATGACTGGGCTACGGGGTAGGGCGGCTAGGCGGAAGCACTTTCTGGTCTGATGAGACCAAGACGGAACGCTTTGGACATAATTCTAATATATATGTTTGGTACAAAAAAAACAAAACAAGACAGCTTATTTCCCAAAGAACACCATACATGGTGAAGCATGGTGGTGGCAGCATCGTGCTACAAGGCTTCTTCTCTTCAGCCGAGACTGGGGCTCCAGTCAAGATAAGAGGGAATTCATGGATAGGTCCAGATACTTGATCTATTTTGGCACAAAACGTGCAGGCTTCTGTTAAGACAGCTGAAGATGAAGAAAAATGTCACCTTCCAGCACAATAATCAGCAAATCAGCAAAGAAACAGCTTCAGGAGAAGATGATCAATGTTCTTGGAATGGCCCAATGATATATCTGGAGCAATTTTGCGAGGAAGAGTGGAATAAAACTGCCAAATCATGATGTAATAAGTTGGAAGATTCTTACCCAATAAGGCTGAGTGCTGGATTATAAGCAAAAGGTCCTTTAACAAAGTATTAGTTATTTATATTAGTGACTTTCGTTTATCCCAGCGTGACTCGATATGGTTTAGTTTTTGAAATGCGAATTTTAGCAAACATTCAAATTTATACTGCAAGACAATCAGAATGACCACTGTAATAATCAATAAAAAAAAATAAAAAAATAAAGTGAACTGTACTTATTTTGGCCTATAGGCATCCAAGCATCACAGCTTCCCCTTTTGTTACACAAAGCCGTTTATATCTACCAGCCATGCACATCCAGAATCATCCACCTGTCCACCTCACCTCCTCTCTTCCTCTAGCTGATTCAAAAGCTCCACCTTGTCCCTGTCTGCAGCCTCCACCAGGACACGCAGCTGATCCATTTTGGCCTCCATCTCAGCCACATACTGTAAACATAAATGTGAAAATGATAAAAAATAAAAAGAACAATCTAAATAAAGCTTTATTCCAGACTGTTACACCAACACCACAAACATCTACTTGTAACTGTCTTGGTTGCAAAAGTTCCTGACCTGTTCTTGGCCTTCTCTGAGAATGGTGAGCTCCTGCTCCACTTCTCCTACTTGGCTGGTGGCTTTAGCGACCTCTGCCCGCTCCAGGTCACGCTCGGCGAGGAGCTGCTCGATGTGCTGCTGCTTCTCCTTCAGAGCCTCCTGCAGTGCAGTGGTCCCCGAAATCTTTCGTGTGTACCGTGATGATGTTTCCGTCAGCTGCGCCGATGTAAAAAGGGACAAAGACGCAGCACTGGTCATATGGTGAATAAAATCTCTATTTATATTAGTCTTCTTCCTCATAACTCTTTTTCAGCTCCGTTACTAATTCTAGACTCGCTGCTGGTGGCTCCGTGGTTAAGGTTGTGAGTTATTCTCTCAGTGTAATAAATAAATATTATTACAAATCTCATCAAAACCTAATTACATTTAAAGGAAGCATCAAAACCATTTTTCTTCTTTTTTTTTTTTTCAAGTAAACTACTTGTATTAATCATTCTGGGCATCATGGAACATTTTATTTAGCTCTGTTTTGTGTCAGCTGCTGCCGTGTTACTAACAACGAACTCCTCATGCTGAGTGCAAGGTGCAGTAATGAGTGCAAGGTGCCATGAACTGCACTTTGACACAAGCAATGCGTGGACACTGATGACTGAAGAGACGAGGAAGCGTACATCTCAGAGCTCAGTGCTCCCAGAATTGAAGTTCTCTCATGCGCAACATGCTTCTCTGCACGCTCGCTTCACTGCTCTGCGCTCGCAAATACTTTTCAGTCCCTGAAGCACTAGTTGTTAGGCCACAGCCACAGCCCGGGTTCGATTCCCAGGCCAGGGAACTGACCCCGACCACGGGGGTCGCACACGAGGAGTGATAAAATTGGGGAGGCTTTGCTAGAATTTAGCTTCGGTGACAGCCGCTGGGTTTTCGCAGGACATCACACATACGCTGTGCTGGTTTTAACAAGAACTGTAACTTGGTTTGTTAATCACTGTAAAAGCAGGATTAGGGCGAGTGTGACTCACCAGACCGGTGCGGCTGGGCTTGCCGCTCACAGACGAGGCCACGGAACTCATGGAGCTGATTGAGGAGGAGCTCGGGCTGCGTTTTAAACCTGCCGGTGTAGTCACCTTCCGCGCTGTGGCCTTTGCCTTGGCTGGAGTAG
>CM040998.1:3587613-3599686 GCA_022985145.1 Pangasius djambal
AAAAAAAAAAAAAAAAAAAAAAAGGCACGAAAAGTGCAAACATGACTGTATTCTAATACTTGTGTACCTGGTTCCAGCCACTGCACCATCGTTCTTCCCTAAAGGCTCATCCAGCTCGACTCCACACCACTCGCCTTTGGCAAAATCTGTTTCCCCTAAGAAGCGGACTACACCAGCTTTGGTACCGCCAACCTATGACATAAACAGCGACCATTAATACATAAATGAATACGTTGTTAGCTGACATTATTATAGCCAGCACTGTTAATCATACTACACATAATATCCATCATTAACCTTAAAAGAACAGCAGTAGTACGTTCTTCTACAGTCTTCTTAGCAGCTGATATGTTTTCATAAAAAATAGCATCTGTAACATGTATTGTAACAAAAAACTCCAGTTCAGGTCAGGCCACATCACAGCACAGTATTTTACTTAGCGAACATTCTCACCAGGACGCGGTCGCCCATCTTCAGCTCCCGTTCTCCTTTCTTCACTGAGCCTGCCTCTGACAGGTTGGACACTGATTCGGAATTAGAGCGAGTCAGGTTTGAGGCAGGCTTGGTAGCGTTTTTGGTTGTCGCGCTAGCTGCTGGAGTGGCTGCTGGAGCGGCTGCTGGAGCGGCTGCTGGAGCGGCTGCTGGAGCGGCTGCTGGTGGTGCCGTCGTAGAAGGTGTCGGAGACGCAGGTGCTGTTGTCGTTCCATTAGCTTCACCCTCCGTTCTAGAAAGCTTGGAAGGTCGTGTAAAAATACCCCTCAAAGGCTCGGATTGAAAGTAGCGCACTCCCGCCACCGAGCCATCGTTTTTCCCTATTGGCTCGTCCAACACAATGCCGGCCCACTGTCCCGGGGCAAACTGGGTCTCTCCCAGGAACTGAATGTAGCCTGGCTTGTTCCCGTTCACCCACACTCGATCGCCGACTTTAAACTCTTCACCGGCATCCTGGTTTTCAGATGAAGCTTTGTCACCTGGAACTGCTTTAGCAGCAGCTAACAAAATGAAAGAAAAGACAAATACACCAGACTAAACTTGGCAAAAATGGAAGAGAATTCATTTTAAGAAATTTAGAAATAAAAAGATAAAGTATTTTGGCAGGATTTCTGGCATAGCCAGTTAGTTTCCTATACAAAAACTCATATACAAATAGGTGGCTGGAATCCACTCTACTGCAGTACCGAAGGAGAACTGGACTCACTTGACGGGGACGTCTTGGTGGTCCCGGTCCCAGCTGGTCTGCTGATCTTGCTGGGGACTTTGAGCCCGCTGGGTTTGGCTGTACTCATAGTTCCTCTGTTTGTTTCTTGTCAGCTGGCTTTGCTTTGTTACAAAACATTGACTCTGTCTTATAACTTTCAGCACCACATTTACAGTTTTACAAGAAGGACCATAACAAGGCAAAAAAAAGGGAAGTGGGGAACGAAAAGTGGTGATTCTGTAAAGAGAGTAAAAAGGGAAGAAAACGTGCATCAGCAAAATGACAGCAGGAAGCCAACTGACAAAAAGTGACAATGTTTAGATAGAAGAAGAAATGCAGATGTTCTCCTAAACATATTATGGGCGTTCATGAAGTCTAAAAGCTTCTCATTTTGGGACTCGGATCCTGGAATTTGACAGCATTCACAAATTAGAATGCAGTTTTTCACTGGCTATGAAAGGAAGCACCAGGCCTACTGGGCACTGCTGGATCAGTCAGGGGTCAAGGGCTTTGCTCAGTGGCCCAAACTGGCCCACTGTTAGAACATTTCTCCTATACTGTTCTGACTGGTTGAATTGTAATGCACTTATATTAGGAATTTTATCTAGACTGTATCACAGTTGTGTAGATCTGTATGATTTCAGTTTGCAGAAAGGCAGCTCTGTGTCTGAGGCCAGACCACACATAGGAGCTACTGTGGTGGAGAACCAAGGCATAGTGACGACCGCTCAAGCATATTTGGTCTTGTTTAAAAAAAAAAAATTACTTATTAATCCAGCAGACTTCATTTTCATTGAGAAGACTAAAGGCTGAACATGCTTCTGAAGCATTTATGGGCACGTGTGAGAGAAGTGTCACATGTGGAACTTGCACTTCCTTTTCAAACAAGTGGTTCAGTCCACACAGGCTACATCAGAGGAGTGCGAGAGGCAGGTCAAACTCAAGCCTGCCGTTGTTTTACACTCACATGAGTAATGTTGTGTTCAGCAGCTATGTTCTGCAGGCACTCTGAGTTACTCTGGACGCTGAGAAGCTGCAGTGTTTGAAACAGCACTGAACACGGACTGCAGTTGTTTTTGTCATAAAATCACAAGAGCTTAGCTCCTGTATGGAATCTGGTATGACCAAAGCCATCAAATCGTTTAGAGGAACTGACACTCCTAAAAAAGCTAAACAAGCTCAGGCAGGCCAGCCAGAGGCGACCGAACGAGTCTGTTTAAATCACATGTCTGCAAAATCAGACTCGGTAAAACAGATAAATTCCAGAAGAATGTGGGGCCAGATGTTTCCACATCAGTCAGACAAAATGAGATTGTATGAAGCTCAGGCTAGGTGGAATACTGGCTGGAAAAGTTCACACACGGAGAATGAGAGGCCTTGACATGCCTAGACTTAAAGAAGGAAAGGAAAAAAAAACATAGCTATCTTATGGAGTCAAAACACAGAGATAACTGTGTATGATGAGAAGATTCTGAGTGTGTTGTGCACTTTTTGGGGTAGATGCTGGATGACGTCCTGCTGGAACTTGTTTGTGAATAATCTGATTAACTCTTTACGATTAATAAGGCAAATAGTGTCCGTAAGAGCACTTGTGTCCGTCTTAATGACTGAAGCAGCGTAGTAAAACGCGCTGTTAAAAGCACGCACGTGAAACGTTCGAACGTTTAAAAATACCCTCGACCAATGAGTAGTCACGTGATGTAAGACGAGTCATCATGTGATGAAGCAGATCCTGAATCCTGACAGAGGATCCCTGTGTATTTTGCCTGCAGAGAATGATTTCAGATGCCAAAAATAAACAAGGATTGCGGCTGAAGAATTACAAACGGACGAACTTAGAGATGTCTCCAGAAGTGGCTTAACAAGTTTCTCAGACAGGGTTGTGTTGCATAAGGTACACATCTGACTCGGAGGGAAACACACCTGATCCACGTCGGCACAAGTCACACTTCGACCAAATTCCAGAATGTTTTGCCGACTGGTTCCTACATTTCTTGGAGTTGTGGTGCTCTGTACTCTTTTCTGAATCCTGCACACTAGGTACACAATGGGTACACAATGCTGTGCTTTCAAGCATTAATTAAACTCGATCTGAAGTTCAGTCTGTGTTTCTGGCCGCACACGCCAGAGGCTGGCTGGTTGGCACGGACACAAGACGATGCTCACGCAGAAAGAAACGTAAACATAAAGAAACAATGACGTCATGACCGTTTTGTTTCCCCTTCACTACTTTATTAGGACACACGACGGCAGCGTGCGTTACAGCAGGAAGTGTAAGAGCTAAAAGTGGATGCCAGGACAGGATCTTCAGGACAATGAGCCCAAAGACCCTTTTAACACCTCACATCACACCTTATCTGAACTCTGAGACTCTGTTTAATACAGGTTTCCTAGTTACACTTTATATCTATACGCCGTTTCACGTACTGCCCATCATCTACACTGCACTTTAAGTGTAAAGTCGAAATTCTGTCGCTGAATGAAACACAGTTAGACAGTTAGGTACCACTTTAGAAAATAATCCAATGGTTGACTTGCTGGTTAAAGCTAAAGCCCTGCCAGAGTCCCTGCTTGCACCCTGATCACAACGTACCACTTGACGTCATGCCGGGTCCTGATCCTGACACGCTTCTCCTGCCGGGGCTCCTCTTCGCCTTCTCCGATTCATTCTCATACTCTCTTCTAATGCTTGGAGCTTTCGAACACGTGTGACTCACCTTCTGCGGCTGCTGAAGTTCCCACATGGACAGCCTACAGACTTCCCTACAGACGTCTCACCTGGATACCGTACATTAGCACTTAAGAGCTGCTGCTGTAATCATAAACACCGTCCCGTGCTCATGCCACACCATGCGGTCGCACTACTCATCCGCCGTCCTGTTCGGCTTTACTCGCCAGCACGTTTACTCTGTAATGATTTATAATCACACTATCTGGAGTCAGGCAGAGGATGAGGATGAGGATGTTGTCTCAAGGGGTTTTTCGTTGGCATTCTCACCTCTGGTTTGTTTATTAAGGATCTAAATCTACATCTGGATTTGTGTAAAACTGCTTTGGGACAATGTGTATTGTTAAAGGTGCTGCCAGGGTTGAGTCCTTGAGCAATGCTGTGTCCTGCCTCAGTGCCTCACTGCCTCAGTTACAAGTCAGAAAAATGAGGCAAAAACAGTCAGCAAGTAAATAAAAGCCATTAAACAGTCAGAGAACCAGGAGAGTTCTTCCTGGCTGTAAACATATAAAATGCCTTTCTATTTACAGCAGGTGAGAAAGTCCAGCACTACAGGCAGCGTGTGTGTGTGTGTGTGTGTGTGTGTGTGTGTGTGTGTTGAACTGACACAGCTCCGACATTCTGCAATGTCACTTCTTCTCCCATGCTAACCGGCTGCCTGGCCACGTCTATACACACACACACACACACACACACACACACACACACACACACACACGGTGCTAACTTGTAACAGAAGACACCTAGCTAACGGCATCTAGCCTGCAAGCTAAGGTTAGCATTTTCCGGGAAATTCCTTCACCTAGCTAAGCTAGCAGGTTTAAAAAAAATAAAAATGAACCAGTTTCCATCTCATTGCTCTTTAGAACGCCGCACGCGCCTAAATCCGAACCCGACGTCATTTATTTACCTGTTATATCCCGAGGAAACGGGCAGCCGCACGCGCGCGAGCGGGATTAATCCCTCTGACGGCTACTTGTTAAGATTTAACCGGGGAACTTCAGATAGGTGGCGTGTTGACGTAGCGCGAGTGGCTCGTGGCCGCGTCCTAAACCGCAAGCTAGAGCACTAAGTAGTGTGCTAAAGTAGTTTAGGACTAGCGCTGGCAACTGCGTGCCATTCAGTACGGCAGTGAGTGGTTCAAGCAGGAAGTGGTACAGAAGTCATTTTCATTCGTTGTACGAGATCAAAGAAGGCAAACGGGTTGGTCATTGTTATTCAGGGTGTTATAGCGGTGTGACGACTCGATTCAGTTCGGTTCTCTGAATATTGTGAACAAAATTTTAATGAAGGAAAATGATGACCTGAAATCTAAACTGCTGACTAAATTCTGATTTATTTCTGAATCAGAAATAATGCAACACAATGTGCATTTTTGTCTGTTTAAAACTAACTAAATAAATAAAAATTGCTATGAACAAAGGTTTAATATTGTAAACAATATGTACTACAGGTTCACCATATCTTATAAATAAATAAATAAATAAATGTGTAAATTTGTTTTATTTACACAGATTACTGGGAATTTGTGTAAAAATTCAATCAAAAATTTGATTGATTAAACAAAGTCTCTGACCTGCTGAAAGTAATTGAGTGCCTGAAGCGTTTTAACTGGAAATAGAGCTCCAAAGTCGGCTAAAATGCCTGACTTCCGCAGCCTCTTTCTCGGGCACTGTAGACCTCAACGGCAGGGGCCTGGCATCTTTTGAAATTTACTAAAGAGCTCTTTTTAACACTTATAACATGGTTGTGTAACCATGTAACCCATAACGCGTGTCGGTTGTTGTGATCTGGCGCTACAAGTCACTTCACAAATTCCCGGTAATCTCACAATCTCTCCACAAAATAATGTGATCATGTGACCACCATGCTCTTTTTTTTTTTTTTTTGATAATGATTGAGCATGTCATCCTTGTTTCAGGAGCCATGCCAATGTACTCTGTAAGATTAGTATACATGCTGACAACACCAGCACAATAAGACCTTTTAAAGGTTGTATTGTTCTGTGTTTAGACTCAGCTGATTAAAGTGTATCTATACTGAAGAAAAAGCACAAAATCTCTTCCAGATATTATAAATACACTAGATGGCCAAAAGTTTGTAGACATCTGACCATCACACCCATATGTGCTTTTTGAACATCCCATTCCAGATTTATTCCCTGTTTGCTGTTATAATAAACTCCACTCTTCTGGGAAGATTTTCCACTAGATGTTGGAGTGTGGCTGTGGGGATTTGTGATCATTCAGCCACAAGAGCATTAGTGAGGTCTGGCACTGATGTTAGTGAGGAGGTCTGGGGCGCAGTCTGCGTGCCAATTCATATAAAAGGTGGTCAGTGGGGTTGAGGTCAGGGCTCTGTGCAGGACAATCGAGTTCTCCCACTCCAACCATGACAAACCATGTGCTTTCATCGACCTCGCACAGAGGCATTGTCATGCTGGAATAGGTTTGGGCCTCTTAGTTTCAGTGAAGTGAAATCTTAATGATATTTTTGAGAATGACTTTTCTAGAAAATATCTTACATCATCACTACTTATCACATCGTAGACTGTGACTGAAACTTGAAACCATAATAACCTTATTCATTAGTATGACAGGTTTAGCAGGGATAGCATCATAAAGAAATTTATTCACTCTCACTTTCAGTAAGTGCTTTATCCTGGTCAGTGTAATGGTAAACCCAGAGCCTAACCCTGGTACGCTGGGCGTGAGGCAGGAATACACCTCTGATGTGACTCCAGTCCATTGCATGGCAGGATGTACACACACAATGACACACTTATTCACCCTAAGAGCAATTTGGCATAGCCAGTCCACCAACTGCCATGCTTTTGCAAGGTGGGAGGTCACCCAAGAACCAGAGGAAACTCAAAAATAAACGAAACAATTTTCTTTTTTTTTTAAGATTTCAGTTTTGGCATCCACCTCACATTATTTGATCTTAACAAATGTCTTAAAGCGGATTATTTTGGCCTTTTGTGGAACCGAGCGCAACATAAAATTGTATAAAGAAGCGAGGCTGGGGCTAATTTCTTTCTAGTGCAGACTGTAGATTCATGAAGTCTATCCTTGCAGGTAAGTCACATGATTTTTCTTTTGTGCTTACCATATTTGGGACCAGATTTGTCGCTTCACGAACCCAATGAGAGGTTAAGATACTGCAAAGCATTTAAGAGTAGAAAAACCCACACAAGGGCCCCAGGGTATTTCATTAGGAGGAGAAATAAACTCTGTCGTTTTTAGGAAGGATAAGTCGATATTAACCAACTAAATTTTGCTAATGTTAACAATGATTTACAAAGGAATGAGGCAGTATGACAGGGTGAAGCCACTGCACTGCTTCTTTTTAAAGATGTATTTTATGTAGACAAATGTATTAAGGTGGTTGTTGTTCTTAATGAAGCACAGAAACATCAAAAACACTGATGCCGTCAGTCCTTGATTTGGCCCTCATAATGGCAGGGATTATACAGAGCAAACGTCATATGAAATGCAAATATTACACAGAGTGGAAAAAACCTTTAGAATGGAACCCCTGAATCTCCATTTGGACTGATATTTTTCAGCCTGATTTGCTAACATATCAATAACATTCCATCAGTAGTGTAAGAGTGTTTTGGGGACACCAGAACTGAAATGAACATTGCTAATATAGAAAAAAGAAAATGCAGGGTGCAATAAACCCCATGTTGCTGTTGACGTTACAACAGCCCTAGCTAGTTAGTTGTCTAAAATGTTAATTAAAAAAAGATTGTTCCTTCTCAAAAAGAAGGGAGATCCCA
The DNA here is from genome assembly GCA_022985145.1 of Pangasius djambal. Taxonomy (NCBI): domain Eukaryota; kingdom Metazoa; phylum Chordata; class Actinopteri; order Siluriformes; family Pangasiidae; genus Pangasius; species Pangasius djambal. The sequence continues at coordinate 3,595,324 of CM040998.1, forward strand.
CAGCCATCGCAGGAGCAAACGGAGCAAAACTGGCCATGGAAAGGATGGCATATGCTCTCGCTCTCTCTAGCTCCTGTCATCAGCCAATCATGGGCATCTTTGAGCTCCTGTATGCAGAATAGGGTAGATAGCAGATTCCTCTGTGTGTGTTACACTGTGACAGAAGATACCTTTGGCTGGCTTCAAATGTCTCATAGGAAGCTGTCACATGAGCGGAGAGAGCTAGCTGGCAGGTAGGAATTGGCAGGTGACCAAATTGGGGAGAAAATTAAGATAAGGAGAAAAGGTAAATGGTGTTCAACTTTATTTAACCTTTTACCTTGTGCATCATTGAGAACTGCCCACATCAGATTTAGAACATTGATGCTTGCCTACAAGCCAAAACTGCGCCAATTGCACCTACCTTAAAGGTTTCATCACACACCGCACTGCACCATGTTCCCTCCGGTCCTCCAGCACTGCTCGGTTGAAGCCACCATCTCTTAAGGTATAAGGAAGGCAAGCATCAAGGCTTTTGTCTGTTCTGGCACTTAGGTGGTGGAATGAACTTCCCCTCGATGTTCGAACAGCTGAGTCACTGTCTTCAAAGGACGACTAAAGACATACCTCTTCATGAAGTACTTAAATTAGCACATTGTTATCTAGGATGTATTTATTGATGGAGACTTCCAAGCAGTTCTGTAAGTTGCTCTGGATAAGGCCTTCTGCCAAATGCTGTAAATGTAAATAAATATAAATGCTTCTCTCTTTTACCCCCGTGTTCTGTAATGATATATTATACACAATCCCACCCTCTGATGTCACCCAAAAAAGGGTGGGTTCCCTTTTTAGTCTGGTTCCTCTCAAAGGTTCTCCCTTATGTCATTTCAGGGACTTTTTTTTTTCCCATTGCCACTGTCACCTCTTACCATTCCAGTGATCCTTACTGATGGCACAACTTAAGCAGGTTGTGTGTGTTTTGGCAATAGTCAGTCTTACCTTTATCTATCCATCCATCCTGAGTAACCCTAAATATTCAAGTCAGACGAGGAAAACCTGCAGAAAAGGTCGAGACTTCTCCTTTCCAAATCAGATGGAAGGATATTACACCTTACTAGTGGACACTATTTATTTAAATGCAGCAACAACTTGAGACTAAAATGGCAGTCCATTTTCTTTCAGTTTAAACCCTGCTTCTCTTGCTTATAAGAGGAAACACTTAATGAATGAATATACTAATTATGCCGTGATCTATGAACAGATTTCATTTTAAAAACCACTATAATGGAAATGACGGAGACCGAATTAACACTCTGGACCAGACTCTACTAATAAGAAGTTTAACCAGCAAGCAGAACATATCCGAGCGCTAGGCCATGCCTACATATGCATAGCTGCAGTGAACTGCTAACAGTAAAGTACAGGCCTCCACAGGCTTTTCTTTGTCATATCCAGGAGTGTGCTGATGTATGGCTTTATTGTTGTATGCAAAAAAATCTATGATTTTGGATTTTCATTTATCATACCATTAATATTTCCATACGATTCTATGCCTAGGTGAAAGAAAAGATTTCAATTAAAGCTACTGTGTTTTTATTCATTCATCTTGCAAGGTGGGAATAACTTGGTCCCCTTGACGGGATGCCAGTCCATCGCACACACACGGGTAATTTAGAGTAGCCCATTCACCTACTATAACATGTTTGGGAGGAAAATGGAGAACCCCGAAGAAACCCACACGGACACAGAGCGAATATGTGAAGCTCCACAGAGACAGTATATCGAACCAGGGACTCTGGAACTGTGAGAGGGCAACGCTACCCGCTCCACCATCAGGCTGCTTTACTGTAGTCTTATATCTCGACCAACGCTAACCTCAAAATGATCCATTTTGTGTGTCGTCCTTAAATTTATGGAAGGAGAGACAACTGCTCCAGTAGCTAACTGTAAAAGTCCAAAGAGAGCATTTTATTTTTATGATCCCTTTAACAGGTGGACCTTGGCCATCAAACATTTACGAATAAAACAAGCTCAGGATGGACCCCGTAAAAATGTAGCCTTAAAAATAATTTAGTGTTAAAAATAATAAATTGTAAATGTATATCAGCAACAATGGCCAATTTGAAAGAAAAAAAATGGCAGGAAAAAAGGAACTGGATGTCAAGACACCATTATAAGTGAAGTACGACCAGAATGTTGGAAACTTGGGTCTAAGAGGACAAAAAGGAGAAACTGTTTATAAAACTGTACATACATAAAACACTAGTCTAAACCATTGTTTACAAAAGTTGCCATCTGTGGAATTATAAAAGCACGAGCAAATTAACTGATCTTTGTTTTTGACGTCAACTTCAGTGGGGGGGGGGGGGGGGGGGGTATTTTGTATAAAAATTGCAAAACAAGGATGGGAAAGATTCTGATATCAAACTGGAGAGATGTCGTTCAAAATTACCCCATGGGATCATACCATAAAAAAAGAAAAAAGGAGTTCAGTTCACAGAAATTATTCGCTATTAATACATAAAGACAATCTAGAACTCAAGAAGTTAGCTTCTTGTTTTTTGCCTGATTTCGAGGGGATTCTTTGAGCAAGTCTCGAATCCTAAGGTAAACCCCCGTTGCCTCGGCGACCTCCTTGAACTCCGGCGTGTCTTCAAAAGGAATTATACCTTCGGCAAACTTGCTTCGGTGTGGAACGCCTGTTATTTTCTTTACAGCAGGTTCCTCATCTTCAACCGCTTGTGCATCCGACATGGCCTCGCTCTTTTCTTCAGGAACTTCACTTATTCTGGGTTTTTCGGGGTCAGAATCATTACCCGGAGTAATCTCATCCAGAACAATTAGCTCATCATAAGACTCGGCACCTGTGTCTTCATTAAAAGCGTCATTGACCTGACCGTTGCTGCTTTTGTCTTCGTCAGCACTGCTTACTGGTACTTCGGCAAGTGAAGCAGGTGTGCTCGAAAGCTCACGGTCGTGGTCAGAGATCTCCTCTGCCTTCGACTCGGATTCTTGCACTCCCTCGTCTAACTCAGCATCGGGCTCTGCTAACGGAGACACGCGGGGCGAGCCCATGCCAGGAGTGCTGGTTGCCCCAGTCTCCGAGTCGCTGTTGCCATTATCAGCGCTCTCGAGCGCCGCCCACAGCAGCCTCTGCTGCTCCTCCAGCTCCTCTAACGTCAGCCCGTCCTCGGACTCCTCCCCCCCAGCTCCGCTTCGACCTGACAGAACTGGAGACCCTGCGTTTGTGGGCGGTGTTGGAGGGGGTGTGCCTTTAGGGAGAGGTGGTGGGGTGGGTGTGACCGGAGGTGTTCCCAGGGGTAAGGGTGGAGGTGTGCTAATAAGCGGAGAGCCAGGAGGAAGTGGAGGCTGAAACTGGAAATCGTCAAATCCGTCTCGTCTAGGAGTGTCATAATCTGTGAAGACACACACACACACACACACACACACACACACACACACACACACCATTTACAGTTTTCACCTTACCCCAAATGTAGTTAATCAGTAAATTCATAACCATCTTAAACCATTTGTAATCTGTTTATTATTAGGCTGAGGTTATGTGAAGCACCGCCAGGCAAGTCTCTGTGTATGAGCTGTTACTATAAAAACGATAATATATTAGCACAAGCGCATTAATATAAATCTCGAATCTGAAGACGTTGATTAATTTTGTGTAATAACATCTTCGAGAAATCAACAGTGCATAAAATAAATAAATAAATAAATACATCCAACTGTGCAGGAAGCCAACCCTGACCGGACTGAGGCAACCCTGCCATACCCGAGTCTGTGTCCATATCCGAGCTTCCACAGGCATCCGGATTCGAACGCCACTTCTTGGTTTGCTGTGGTGTTAATTCGGGCTCATGACACCTTTTCATACATCTGGAATTGGGCTGTTGACAAACAGGGGGTCAAGACTTACACAGATACGGATATAAAATGATCTGGAAACAGAAAGGAAAACGTGTTTACCGCCGGATACATATTTGACAACTGAGCAGCAAACGTTGGCTTCCAGTGTTGAGGCTGCATTGGGATGGATCCGAATGAGCGGTAATCCTGGAAAGTAAAAGTAAAAAAATTTTCTATAAGCCAACTTTTGATCGGTTTATGCTATTTCATGATTTCACTCTGTGCAGTACCCCTTCATGGCCTGAGACCTTGTCATGGTGAAGGGGCTCGTGTACTCTGATGAGCTTCAGCGTCACCAGGAGCTTACTGCCCCAGTGAGGGACAGAGCTGAGAGATCGGCCATAGCAAGAGCCTAGAGACCCCTATAAAGCTACGAAATTGTAGAAACAGATACACAAACGATGCAAAAGCAACCCAACACCACTGTACACTTACATCTCTAACATTGGAGGGCGCAGACACA
>CM040998.1:3599786-3617747 GCA_022985145.1 Pangasius djambal
AGACTTACCATTGCCGTCATAGAGCGTCAGGCCTGAGTTTTCCATCTCAGCTTCCTTTAACCAGCCAGGCGGGTAGCCTAGCTCTCTCATGCGATAAATAAATGGCGGAAGTGTGTTAGCAACAATGCCGAGGGCATCCGAGAGCTCCTTACTGCAAAGAGAGAACATAAGAAAATATATATATGCATAGCTGTATTTTGTTTCGACTGAGCATTATAATATTAATATTTGGAATATGTTGCCCTTCTGAGAGATTTTGGAAAAAAAATAATCGGCAGAGCACTACACTGCTGGTAGTTCTTCATTTTCCTACTTCCAAGCACAAACATAGTGAGTGTGTGTGTGTGTGTGTGTGTGTGTGTGGTATGAGTTAGTTAGTGACCTCACAACTCCTGGCTTGTACTTAGAGAAGCGCTCCTCCACCTCCTCTGCGTGGTACCGCTGGTTACTCTGAATGTTGCCCTGGTTGACTTGCACAAACTCTTTTCGCTTCGCGTTGATTCGTGCCATGTCTTTGGGCTGGGGGGAAGAAAAAAAAAAAGGCAAGATTTTCACAAATTCATAAATAGCCATCTATTAAATCCATTCATTATGACATCGGGCATGCTCAAAAGGATTACCTTTGGACAATCTCGTAGTTGGTGGTCTTCGGCACCGCAGTTAAAGCAGCATGGTTTAGGCCTGGAAAAGGACATTGCACAAGTTAATATGAAACATACTGTGTGTTATTGTTTCTAAATCCCCTCATGGATTGTTTCCCTATAAATACGCACCCCCAAGTGTTCCTTATTATGGAACAAGTGTTACTATTCCTCACTTATACACGATTTCACTTGCATAATATGCGCACACACACACCCCGCCACTGAACATTAGTCTTGTGGTTTACATGCTTTGCTCTAATTATATAGATTCTAAATAAATAAAAATGTCTATTACTGTTATGGTGTTTGTTCCTCTTTCTGTAAATCAAGTCTCAATCAAGTAAATCTGTTTGCTCTGCAATCCAGTGCCTGCTGCTAGATTTGTCTAACTACAGTTAACTACAACAACTGAAATTTCACCAACTGGCCAGTTCCACACTGCATTGCTGCGTTACTAATGTTAGTTAGATATATATTTACACTGCTTTCCAAAAAAAAAACAAAAAAAAAACAACGCAACTTGAAAAATGACGACTGCAACAGCACACGCTACAGCGTCATTAGCTTCACAACAGGATGAAGCGCATGAATTAACATTCAAGTGTCTAAGCATCCCAATTAATGATGAAAAAGCTCACTGAAAAATAGTTTTTTACAAAATAGTCATCTTCAGTAAGCACTTTATCCAGAGCTGAAACCACACACACACACACACACACCATGTTGTTGGGAGGCAGTAGGAGGAAACCTGGCTAACAGCATTACTTACCTCTTCTCCCTGATCTGCACTTCCTGCCCCTCCAAAGCAATGACCTGCGCAAACACTTGCTGATACCTTTTGAAGATGGCATTCAGGAAGGCATACATGTACATCTGAGAGGTATAAAAAGTGATAATATATACACAACATAAAAAAAACAGGTCATTTCAAGAACAAAATAACGTGCATACAAATATGATCTCAAGGATACTTGGGAATGTCCCATCCTTCTGTCAGCTGGGGATTTTCACTGAGAAGGGGCTGACCGAGTTTATCCAGACAGAAGGTGGTGAAGTACAACACACTCCCCACCACCTGCACAACAAGAAAAGAAGAAAAAAAAAAGCATATGTATTGCGGAGAAACCCGTTCCAGAGAATCAGATTTCGATGCTTTTTTTTTTTTTTTTTTAAAGAAAGGATGGACGCTCATATGGGTAACTGTGTAACTGTGTGTGGCAGAATTTGTAAGAAATACTCACACAAAAAGCTTCTCGGATGTGTTTTCCAGTTGAAGCGGCATTTTTTTCCTGGTTTTCCTCCATGACAAAACTCGAGTTCTGCATAAGGGAAATGTTTTTTTGTTTTTTTTTAAATGGTATATGATAATTAAAAATGTGAAACCAAATCACATTACATAATACTGATGTTATAAATTTACATTTTAAGCAAACTGTTGATCTTAATAATGTGCCATCACTGATTGGTATTTTTAAGGATAAGATCGGGCTTTGAACTTTATACCGCTGGTCCCAACCCCCGCTTCCCCACGCTGTATCATGCTGATCAGAGCTGGGCCATTTAATAGGTCATTGTTCTTGAGTCTTGACTTGAATTCATCCTTTCACGATATAAAAAGTAAGCAGTATCTCAGGGAGTCTGGGAGATATACGTAGCACTCGACTTCTACAGTCCGTTATTAGCTACTGTTAGCTAATGATAGTGACATTGTAAGGCTAATGTACTTCATAAAATGAAGATAAGATGAGAGCAGTTCAGTTCTGCGAGCACTGAGACACGCGCTCTTCTTTCCTGCTCACTCTCCACAGTCTACTATTCACTCAAGTTAAAGAATCATGGCCTAAATGATTAAATACGTAAAACAAATTAAATTGAAAATGTGTGGTATTGGAAAGGTTTTTTGTTTACTTTTTCTTTTTAACAGCAACCTTATTAGTAGTACTATGTATAAACATTTTCTGGAAGTTTATTTTTCTAATTTATTCCCTAAAAAAAACACAGGACCTGAGGATCGTACCTGTGGCTGAGGCTGTGAAGCAGACGCTTGCTGGCCATTACTCTGCTGAGACTGGTGTTGCTGAATCAGACGGAAGACGTAGTCTTCGATGTCTTGCCGGCACTGTCTGAACACATGTGCACACGCAAACCTCAGAGTAGAACCATTTCCATCAAACCAACCACTATTCAAGCATGAAATAAAGAGGAGCAACTAAAATTACTAACACTTACTTTGAGATGCTGTTGTTTCCAAAGAGAATCTGGCAGAGCGGACCATCGACTTTTGAATTGACGACGCTGATCCCTCTAGAACAGAGTGTGTAAGAGCGCAATCACTCAACTGTGAGGACAAGAAAATATTTACTGAGAAAGTATTAAGAAACTTACGCAGGACGACTAAAAAATTTTAACCGCCTCTTCAGTTCCTCATGTGAACTAGTGGTTAAGGAGAAAAATCTGGAAAGCAAGTCTATGGCATCAAAGAGAGAACTCTGATTTTTATTATTAATAAAGGAAAACAAGTACAAATAATGTTAACTATACTCTAACAATATGATAACCAGGATTAAAAATCTACATCTGTATGGATTTAAGTGGAAAGTACTCTCTCTCTCGTGTCAGTCACAGCGACACTGGCCAATCACAGGCGTCTGTGAGCTCATGTATGCGGAAGAGGGCGGACTGCAGTGTGTAAAACACTGTTATATTCTCACTGGTTTTTTTTTCTTAAACAAAACGTTGAATTCCCTGAAGCTACCGAAGAAGCCTTCATTCAGACGCCAGCTAACCGTCTCACATAACCAGAACAACCCGCCTCAGTTCAAAAGACATTATATTTGAGGGTGTGCATGTATATATATTTTTTAAATATATTATATATAATTAAATAATATCTAGTTTTTTTAAAACGTGTGTATGTATATATGTGCGAATCTCATGTACTACTGTGTCACTTCAACATGAAGGTATTAACAAGGCTTAAGAGGAATTATTTAAATATTACTGATATGAGACAACATGCTTTTTATAAGACTTCTGGAGCAAAAATGTGCCACACATTACTTATTATTTAATGTTTACAAGAGAAAAGTGAAAAAGTGGAGGAGATGAACTGGCCCTTTAATGTCGAGGCTGCAGTGAAGGTATGGAGAGGAAACGAAATTAAAAGTCATTCCTCCTGCTGCTCCTGTAGAGCACAAGATTTACTTATTACTACTGAGTTAAAAGTTAGAGATGAAGGTTAGAGTTAGAGATGAAGGTTAGAGTTAGAGATAAATGCAGTGAGCAAGCAAGTAAATAATAATAACTGAAACAGGGCGGATTTGCCCCTTTAGCCCGCTGTGTTGATTTCAGTTTGCTGTAAAGTGCAATAAAACTGACTGAGAAAGATGAGAGCTGTACATACAAGTGTATTCCCTTATCTAACCCTTTAAAATAAATAAACAAATAACATAAACACCAAACGTAAAGGCTATCAGGGGCATTTAATTCCGCGCGCGCGCGCGCTAACTGGTAGCTTAGCCTTAGCTTAGCCCGTGTCTGCCCCTGTGTATGAAGGATATTCTCCGTTTTCAGGCGGGTTATAGTCTCCTCGCACTCCTCTATCCTCTCCCGGAGAGCCGGAGTTTCTTCAGCATCTTCAGTAAACCTGAGGTGTTTTGCGAGAGGGGCGTCTGCTTCAAACTGCTCGAACAGCTCACTGTCGCCGAAATCCACCTCCATGTTTGTTAGTTTCGTGTTTGGCCGCATGGGGTCAAAGGGCAATACGAAGGCGCGCGAGCGCGCTGATTGGCTGAGAGAGTATTACGCACGGGCCGCGTCCCAAACCGCACAGTAGCAGAGAAGGGAGAGGAATAAACAGAATAAACAATATAGAGACTCATATACAGGCAATAAAACAACTAAACAGATGGACAAATCATCTCAGAAAGACGTCTCACTGCACATTTGTCCCAAACAAGACAACTGCTGAGTCTTTTCAGGGGGAAGTAGCTAATGCATACTCAGTGCGTTACTACAAGTCGCCAGATGACCTCATTGATGTAATTTGCATATTCATTGGATCGTCATGAGTATTTGCATATCAAAACATTGTGCATTCTTTCTTATAGAAAGAAGTAGTCTTTGGTCATGGACCACAGTCGATTATGAAGGAAATTGAGGAAACGATTATGGATGGAGTCGATTTTATTACTTACTCACAAAGAAAAGTTTATAACAAGACCTCCTCCCCTTCATCACTACTATCAGCAATGAGTCCATAACATCTGGTCATGTAGCAACTGCATTCAAGAGAGCAAGGGTTATTCCCGACCTGAAGAAACCCACTCTGGGTTCCTCAGACATCAGCCAACTATGACACCCTTTAGGAAGAAATCCTGACCCGATGTGGTCTCTCTCTTCCAAGGCAGTGGCAGAGTTCCACAAGTGGGTCTACAAGCCCGGAGCGACCGCTAGAGTCCAGTTGGATGCTCTGCTATGCAGTATCAAGCGCTGGCTACAACCAAAGTGACTCACCATGACTGAAGTTGCCAAGAGGGTCACCATGGATCGGTATCACCATGGATCGGTATCGCCTATGCCTCACCTCTGGATGATCTCATGCCGACAAACCCTGGTTATCTGGCTGCACCCTATACACTTACTCCCAGCCACGAGCTCCAACCATCACCGTGGAAGTAGACAGCACCCTGTCAGTCTCCTGGAGCTAATGCCTGAAGTTCCGGTGCTCGGTCCTGGGAAGACACTGGCCAGGGTTCCCAGTGGTCCTACCTACTCCCACAAAGCTGCCAGACCCAGCCTGGTGGATAAGACGACCACAGCAGAGCTCAACCCGTGTCTGGGCCGCCTACCTTGACCAGAAGGAGGATGACATTATCACTACCCCTGTCTCCTCTGTGTGGGCAACTTTGGGTGCAAGCAGAAACAATATGACTGGCTGAAACACTGCTGGAGCCAGGTGCTACAAACAGAGGGGGAAAACCAGAGGCTGGACCTAGTGTTACCTGCATCCTACTTCCTGATCAGAGGAAGTTTTCTGTACTATCACACTGAGTGATTGCGCCAAGTGCACGACACTTCTGAGACCAACCTGGGCGCCATGTTTTCCCATCACTTTGACAGCAAAAACACCCAGTACTGTACGTGAGTAGGAAGCTGAACCCTGCTGAATGGTGGTATGGAGCCGTAGAGCAAGAAGTCTCTAATGTCTGCTCAAAAGGTTACTTTGATTTGTTGCTAGGTGTTTTTTTAGGTGAATTTTGCTAAAGTGGTCTAAAAAGTAACAAAATCAAGTCAAAGTCACTAAGTCGGTAACACTGAGTAGAGTTATCGTCAGTACTAGGATCCCACAGTTTTTACTCTATGGGACTATGGGCTCCCGGCTGCTTGGTGACAATGTCTGTTATTAAAAGCGCTATACAAATAAACTTGAATTATAATTTCAACTTAAACATTGGCATTTAATTAAAACACGTCACCTGTAGGTGGCAGTAGCTTATAAGGCTTGAAGGAAAAGCAAACAAAAAAGGTGCAAACAGCACAGTTAATTAATTATATTTTGTTTTATTTAAATATATTGGTCACTTTATTAGATACACCTACAATACAGCTACACTTATTGAGTATGTTATCAGATATGTCTACCATATAGGTCAGTCTGTAAGTGTAGAATTGATCTGATCCAGTCAGTAAATTTATACTCATGAAGTGATTTGCGGTTGTGACAGTAACAGCTGGTCACGATATTGAATCATCATAGACATAATTCAATTCAATTCAGTTTTATTTGTAAGCGCTTTTAACAATGGACATTGTCACAAAGCAGCTTAACAGGAATAAATACATTCAGGATATAAATTGTAAATGTATGAATTTATCCCTAATGAGCAAGCCAGAAGTGACAGTGGTGAGGAAAAACTCCCTGAGGCAACATGAGGAGAAACCTTGAGAGGATCCAGACTCAAAAGGGAACCCATCCTCATCTGTGTGACAACGAATAGTGCGATTATAAATAATTCCCTTCTATAACTGTGTACTACATGGACAAATAGTGCAATTGTGTAACCAGGAAATTCATTACAGTTTTCACATGAAGTCTCTCTTGCCCCCAAGTGGCACCATCTCCAGCAATCCCAATGATCTTCAGGCCGTCCATGTGGGGCCACCGCTAGCAGCAGCGAGCGATCTCCAACCGATGAGAACTCCAACCAGAAGTAAGGCATCAGGATGGATCAGGCAGGTCCTGAGAGCAGAAGGGGTCAGGATCACTGGTATCTCAGGAGTAGCATGTGTAGCTCAACAGAGAGAGACATAAACATAAACATAAAACTATTATGCATACACATAGGAACACATTCACTGAAAGAATGTGGTTGCTATTATTTTTTTAAAAGTCAAGTGCGTGGATTCTGTAATCTCCTACTTTGTTGCTTCTAAATAGTAAGCGCAGTAAACAGAAAAGCTCTTTCATTCGAACCACACCAATCTTTGTGTAACTGTACTTTGACTGCACAATGTGTGCTTAGTGTATTTATTTATATTGCTCTTCCAAAGGCATTGTGAAAAATCCGTGATCGAGAAAGCAATCCACCTCATCCATATTCAGTGCATGTTATTGTTTTTCACATACACCTTCTCAGTCACTGCTGATGATGAGTTATGAATGTGTCAGCAAAGTGGGCTTAAATAAATTAAATCCAATGCACACAAAATCTAAATGTAATCACCTGATATGACTGTCACTGATAGACTGCATGAATCTACAGCCTGGACTAGAAAGAAATCAGCTCCAGCCTCACTTTTTATTTTTACTTTATTAATTTAATTTTTTACTTACAATGGTTTGTGGTGCTGTCGTTCTTGATTCTGCAAAAGTCCAGAATAACCTACTTTAAGACTCTTATTTAAGACATTGTGGATGTGGATGCTAAAATTAATGTAATTTGTATTTCATGTAATTTGATGTGGCTGCTAAAAATTTAGCCTTATTTTTTGTTATATATATTTTCCTTCAAAAAGAGCCCATTGATACCAGCTACCCTGTTGATATGTGATATAGAGTTGTAATACGCTGAAAAAGACCAGGTGATTTTTTAATTTTTTTCCCCTAATCTTCAACGGTCCAGTTGTGAGCCTGCGCCCATGATAGCCTCAGATTCCTGTTCTTAGCTGACAGGAGTGGAACCCAGTGTGGTCTTCTGCTGTTGTAGCTCATCCACCTCAAAGTTCGATGGTTTGTCCATGAGATGCTTTTCTGCTCACCACAGTTGTAAAGAGTAATTAATTGAGTTACTATATCCCTCCTGTCAACTCGAACCAATCTGGCCATTCACCTCTGACCTCTCTTACCAACGAGGTGTTATATTGTTAGGGTTACTATAACACTAGCTGTTGTTCATTAACTTCAGGTGACATTTGTCCATGTTTTCTGCTTCTTTTGTGAATTTATCAGCAATAACAAACAATCAGGGTGTGATTTGAGCCTTGGATATCTTTTTCTTGGATTTTTACTTTGATACGTCAACTAGACTTTTGGAATATTTGACTTTTACTTGACTACGCAATTTATGTACCTTTACCACCTCTGCAAATAAAGTGGCCACTGAGAGAACCGCAGGTATTGTAAAATTAAAAGTGCTTTTAAAATACGCAGTAGATACAATAGCAGCAAGTGAGGAAATGTGCATTTTGCCAGCTGACAGGAAGAGGGCGCTGTTGAAACAAACAGGCTGCAACGTGTCTAAACAAAATAACAACGAAGAAGAGGAAGCAGGCGAACTGAGGTGCGCATGCGCATTAGGCACAATTCCGGATGTTTGGTGTAGTATCAGCTGTTTTGTTTTATTATATATATATATATATATATATATATATATTTTACGCTTTCTGTTTTATTTAGATTAACTCTGTTTATGTGTATTTGTTTTTAACACATCGAACATTCAGTTAAAACGTTATTTTATTTATTAGGGCGTTAAATCAGGGGTACTTTTTACATTTTATATCCTCAGACTTGGATAAGAGAGATCTGGAGTCAGTTTATGAACACGAGGATGAAGTAAATCTGATGTTCTCACTCGCCAGATCTGATCCTCTGTATTCATTTCAAGGCTTTTCTTGTTTATGAAGTGACCCAGAACACACAGTTCAGGATCTGTCAACAATCCTGAGACTGAACTGCAGTGTGCCTTCATAGTAAATACTTCATAATAATATACTTTTAAATGTGCACATTATTAAGTCCACTTTCTGGAGCCATTCCTTGAATTTAGACTTTTTATTTATTTATTTATTTATTTTTTGCATAATTGGGTTGCACAAATTGCAAGACTAAATAACAAAAAAAAAAAAACAATAATAATGACCACTAAGTCTGTCTCAGTCACCAACTTACCATACTGGGAAAGTGGCAAAAGGAGAATTCGATTCTTATATCTAGTCGGTGACAATTCCTTTCGAGTGACCAAACCGAGGACAAATGAGGTAAATAAATGTTGTTTTTTTACACTTATATAACACATTCTACTTTGTAAATGCTGTGTACAATTAACAACTTCATGCCTTCATTTGTAAAGGAGCCAGTGATCCCTCTCTTTCTTGGAGCTGATCTCTTTTTGAACACAGACGTCCGTACTGAGAACCATCCCAGATACCATGCCAAGTTTGCAAAACGAGGACTAGCAACCAAACTGATCTTCTCCTCAGGTATCACACCTCTGAGCTAATTTAAACAGCCTCGAACTGCGACCTTCTCAGAGGGATGTTGTTAATGAGCTGCTGTTTTGTCTGATGTACATTTGCAGACTTCAGGTTCCAAGGCTTACGCGTTCCTTGTTCCAGTAACAGTCTGTGGTTCTACTGTGTTCATGGGGTTTTTCGAGTGGCCTTTGAGCTTTACAGTAAACAAGAGCAGCTGTCAATCTTGGAGTCATTTCAGGTAGTGGACATTTCACCTGATCTACTGAGTTCACCAGGTTTATCTACCATATACACTTTATTAGGAATACCTGTAGCCCTGTATATTCAAGCAGTTATCCACTCAGTCAATCATATAGCAGCAGTGATAGGCATGCAGTCATGCAGATACAGGTCAAGAGCTTCAGTTAATGTTCACATCAGAATCGGGGGAAAATGTGATCACTGTGACTTTGACTGTGGCATGGTTGTTGGTACCAGAAGGGCTGGTTTAAGGGCTGGAGTATTTCAGAAACTGCTGATCATCTGGCATTTTCACACACACACACACACACACAGAGTTTACACAGAATGGTGTGAAAAACAAAAATGAACAGACGCCCTGTTGATGAGAGATATCAGAGAAGAATGGCCAAACTGTTTACAGCTGACAGGAAGTCTACAGTAACTCAAATAACCACTCTTTGCAAACGTGGTGAGCTGAAAAACATCTCAAATGCACTCCAACCCTGAGGTGGATGTGCTCTAACAGCAAAAGACCACATTGGGTTCCACTCCTATCAGCCAAGAATAAGAATCTGAGATAAATTGGGCACCGAAACTGGACAGTTGAAGACTGGTCTTCACCTGGTCTTTTTTTTTTTTTCCAGCTGCCTAGTTTTGATGAACATGTGCCCATGAATGAGCAAGAGTGTTCCTAATAAAGTGGCAGGTGAGCATATACCACATTGTAGGCAAACAGTTAGTGGCTGTAGCTCATCTGTTGCTGTGCAGTCAAGTAGCAAAATTAGAAAATCATAAAGAAAAGAACATTCCTGCTTAAAGTTTACATGACTTACTGGTGCCAGATGTTATGAGTGGGGCGCAGAACTGTGTAATACTCATAAGGTGCATTTTTTCTGTATCAGAAAAACAGTATGGGTGTGAATGATTCCTTAATTTAATTATTTGTAAGTATCAACATTAACACCAGAGAAACTGATACTAATAGCAGTCACAGTGTTCATTTCTTTTTAAAGAAACCTTGCCAGAAAGGTTCACAGGGTATCTGGTTGAGATTAGAGTTGTGCATCAGGAACAGGATCCTGAAAGGAAGCAGCAAAAAAAAAAAAAAACAGTCTCAGGAACTTGGGGGTCTTTTCTTTCTTTCTTTCACAAGTGAGTGGTCAGATATGAAGCTCGCAGAACAAGGAAAGACCACAATCATTAACAACATGCAGTGCTTTTACAGTGTTCATTCATTCATCCTTAGTAACTGCCTACTTGTTTGGTTATACTTTGGGAAATTTACCCAACTATGAGAAAACCTTTCCAGCGCAGGTCACACTCACTTTAAATCCTAATTTAAAGTGAGTACTAATTTATAAGTAGTAACAAAAATAAATAAATAAATAACTAATAATAATAGTAAGTGTGCGATTTGAGACTTATCTGTGCGCTTTCTCTTTCTTAATTTTGCTTTCATTGCAGTAAACACAAGAACAAGCACATTTCTGCCTACTAATCAGTTAAAAGTTATCATAAGTGACAAACTGATATCAGATGTTGTGAGTGGGACAGAGTATTCTGTTGATAAGCCACTACACCCCGGGCGCCATAAAAGATTGGTAGCTGACACATTTAGTGAATTTTCCTTCTTATCACTAACAAATGAAGGGATGCGGTCATTTGAGCAAACCAACTTCATTCTCAAGCACTCAAGGGAGGAACAGACACTTCCACAGGATGTTTAGAGCAGCCTTCGATACAGTCTTTATCTAACAGACCTTTCTATACTACGTTTCTTGTGTTAGCAAATAGCAGGTGATAAGCTAAAGTGGAAATGGTTAACACATAGGTGTCGTCTTGTTCGTCTTTTTTTTTTCTTCTTCTTCTTCTTTTTTTTATCAAAAGTGTTTTTACTGGAATGAAGATGTAATAACCTCTTGTTCTTGCAAAGTTACACAGAAACCTCCAGAAAAATACACACACTTCAGGTAAAAAGATATGTAAAATGAATATGTAGCTACATGCATTAAGCGCAGGATGATGAAAAAGCAGGACTTTCACCTCAAATATTAAAATGTTCACTATGACGTGTAAATGTCACTCCACTGTCTGATCTGATTTTCAGAACTGTATCGTAGCACCTCGGGCTCCTTTAATTTGGAAAGTTGCAAATGTATACACAGACACACAAACCCAACACAATCATGAATATATTTCAAAACTGTATTAGAGTGACTCATTAATTTCAACATCTGGCTGCTATATGGCATAAGGCTGGTGCACGTCGGTTCAAGAACTTTGCCTTTATTCAAAGTTCCATATACGTGCGACAAAATCCAATCTAAGCATAACAGTCGAGCATTTATGGGTTATTAGCTTATCTGGGTTTTAATTCCACCTACTTTTTTTTTTCTCCTTGCATCTGAATCTGTCTCCATCACCAGCTGTTTTAAATAATATTTGTGATAGCTGGGGAAAACCCTTCACGTGGTAAAGATTTGACATTTTATGGAAACTGCAGACTTTCCCGAATTGACATTGGTGCGCATCTCAATCATAAGTAACGTGGTAACATTTTAATATCTGGTTACCTACAAACGTGAGAAGGGAGAAAATTGCATTTAAAGATTTCATCTCCATCTCCAGTGAAAGACACCAGCACACTGATTTTTTTTTCTAAAAGCAACTAGTATTGGTTTGCATTTAATCTAATATATAATAAATAAGATATACAAATTAGAAACATGTCCATGAAACCTATGTTGTTCTTTAGAGCAGTCTTTATTCCTAGCCTACAGACTGACAGGCTTTCAGTCAAGTCCTGTCATTTTAATATTGAATAATAATATCCCTTATATGATAGAAAAACAGCAAACATTTAGAGATTATTTAATAACCATTTTGCCATCTCTGTTTCATTTGGAATGATCTCTGTTTCTTCCTGATGTCGTCTCAGGGAGTTTTTCCTTGCCACTGTCACCAGCTGGCTTGCATGTTAGGGATAAATTCATACACTTAAAATTTATATCCTGAATGTATTTATTTCTGTAAAGCTCCTTTGTGACAGTGGGCATTGTTAAAAGTGCTTACAAATAAAATCGAATTGAATTGAATTTTATGTAAAAGTCAGATTTTTTTTTTTTTGTTCAAAAATTCAGCCACAGCAGCATCTGACAGGTTTTCCCAGACTGCTACACATGTTTGGTTTCATATTGAACACTAGAGCAGACCACAAAAATACAGATTTCAGCATTCTCTTAGAAGTGTATAATAGTGTTCTGAGAATCTTTATTCAATCCTTATTCTCCTTTTCAGGATCTGTGGAAATCTCGGATCAGTGATGATCAACTAAACTCGGTGTACAACATCGGAATCCAGTTAGACATGAAACCACCGAAAACCAGTGATCAGGAGATACCAATGGGATTTAATCATTTACCTAGTGATATTTCTGTATCTACTGGGGACAATTTAAACTCTCAGGACACAGTGGAAGACTTAGAGGAAGTGACCTTAGTGTCAACATCTGGTCAAGGAGCTAATTCCTCTTCTGCGGACCATGATTACTGCTCCCCAGCTGAACCAGTGGCGTCTAAACACTTTAGTGTACTCACAGAGAGACTTTATAGCATAGGAAACAAGGTGAAATGCATGTCGACTGTGGACAAGAACCAAGAAGAGACCATTTCGAAACTTCTGGATTACGTTGAATATTGGCTTGATGGACAGGTAGATGAGGAAAAACTGGCAGAAGCTGTGATGGTCTTGCTTCAAACTCATTTTCATGGCTACTCCATCTATTCCAGTCCTTTACTACAGGCTGTGGCTAGCTGGCTGGGTCGACAGTTTCATGAAGCCAACAGCAGTGTGAGTCAGCAGGTGGAAGGATTTAAGATGAGAAATATTGAACACATTAAAGACCTGCCTCCAGCGGAAGATCTAGCAACCGAGCTCTTCCCTGAGGCCATGAGGAACCTGCTGATACACTGGATGGGCCTCAGTGAAGAAGCGGCAACATGGAAAAGGCTCAGTGAATATCCCATTGTTTTGCTTATACTGGAGTTTGCCAACCATAACCTCATCACAGGAGTGGCTCATGTCTTGTATTCCAGTCTTATATGCAGGTAGAGAGACATTATTGTAGTGTTATATTCTTGGATGTGTTTGGTATCTACCAAGTCTGAGCTGTTGAGAATTCCTGCTTCACTTTACAGACACTTGGCCTAATAATTAACTTTTAAACACAATTTCTCCCAGATGAGGGTTAACATTAGCTTCTTCCAAGTCATGTGAACAGTGTCATCTTTCCAAAACAATGGAGATGGTCTGTTTTCAAACTCTTTTTCTACTCCATGAATTTCAGTCCCTTGCTACAGGCTCTGTATAGGCAAGCCGTCCTGGGTTGAGATGTGCAGAAGCAGCACAAGTCACCAGGTGGAAAGATTTAAGACATGAACACATTAAGGACCTATGGAGGATATGGAGACTGTAAAACATTATAGAAGAGTGTTAACAGCTCTGTTCTGTATACACAGGCTCACAGGACATTTGTGATTTGCTGTAGCGGAAAATGTGAAGAGGAATGCCATCTTTCCCACCCAGAGAGCAATGGCCAATGATGTTTTCTTCAACGTCTGGGCATTTGTGACAGTGTTGACTTGTGATCTCGCTCTTGCTTACAAGATGCATTTTATTACATTTTATGGCCAAGGGTTTGTGGACACCTGACCATCACACCCATATGTGGTTCTTCCCCAAACTGTTGGCACAAAGTTGGAAGCACACAGTTGTATAGAATGTCTTTGTATGCTGTAGCATTACAATTTCCCTTCACTGAGAGGTTCAAACCTGTTCATGCATGACAATACCTCTGTGCACAAAGCGAGCTCCATCCATAAAGACATGGTTTGCCAGGTTTGGAGTGGAAGATCTCGAGTGTCCTGCACAGAGCCCTGACCTCAACGCCACTGAACACCTGGAACACCGACTGCACCCCAGACCTCCTCACCAACACCAGTGCCTGATCTCACTAATGCTCTTGTAGCTGAATAAACACAAATCCCCAAAGCCACACCCCAAAATCTAGTGGAAAGCCTTCTCAGAAGAGTGGAGCTTATTATAACAGCAGAGTGGGGACTAAATCTGGAATGAGATGTTCAAGCACATATGGGTGTGATGGTCGGGTGTCCAGAAACCTTTGGCCATATAGTGTACAATTCTCAAATTCACTGTTTTAGTTTAAAAAGGTTTAATTTTAGCTGAATAACCGGCCCACATGTAAGCTATCAAACTGTGTTCATGATTGAGTCAACCCCAAAATGTTTATACAGCATGAACCACAGATGCTGATTAAGTCTGATACATTAGTGATTATAAGATTTTCTGCATTACCGTATCACATTGCGATTATGATTTTTATGTGTTCATGCCTCTGACTAAGCATGGCTTTGATCTGTGCTCTTACAGTGTGATAAAGAAATCAAGAGGTGATAAAACAGAATGTGTTCGGCTCTTTGATTTTGTTATTTAGGTTATATGAGGTTTAATTGCTTGAACAGAAATGTTGCTGGCACTAATTGTGACTTTCGCTTCTCATCACTACCTCCACCACCATCATTATCAGCACCAGGGCACCCACTCCATGATGTGTATCAACGTTTCAAACCAGTCCTCGGGGCCCTGCAGGCAGTCCACATTTTTGCTCTTTCCCATCTCGCACAACACGGAGAGAATAGAATGTGGACCGTCTAAGGCTCTGTGGACGCGTTTTAGAACCACTGATGTACGTGCATCAGCTGCTGTTGATGGAAGGTCGTTTCAGTGTGAACATCATCTGCTTATGTTAAAAAAGCCAAGATTAAATTCAGATTAAACTCATAACAACCCCCTTCCTGACTGAAACGCATGCATATAAACCATTCCTCTTACTGAAATAGTCTGAGAGTACAGTTTGAGAGAAAAGAAATGACCTGGTTGCATAAGTTGCACACCCCTCGACAATTTTTTTACTTGTAATACAAGGTTTTTGGATAAAAGTCTTCTAACTTAACACATCTTGATTTACCAGTTTTATTCCACTCTTCCTTGCAAAACTTCTCCAGATCTACCAATTTGCAACAGGATTTCCTGTACACAGCCCTCCTCAAGTCGTTCCACAGGATTTTTGCTTTGGGTCGTTGTCGTGTTGGAAAGTAAAATTTTTCATCATCTTAGCTGTCTAACAGAGGCCTGTGAGTTTTGTGCTAAAATAGATTGCTATTTGGAGCTATCCACACTTCCCTTTATCTTGACTAGTGCCTCAGTCCCAGCTGCAGAGAAGCAGCCCAATAGCATGATGCTGCCACCACCATGCTTCACCGTGACTATGGTGTTCTTTGCGTGATGAGCTGTCTTGTTTTTGCACCAAAAATATCTTTTAGAATTATGCCCAGAAAGATCTACCAAAGGTTCTGTCAGACAGTGACATATTTTGCCATATGGTTTGGGGTGATGTAGGTGGGCTTGGAAGTTTTTATTTTTTTCTTCGTGAGAAAGGGCTTCCATCTAGCCACCCTATTCCATAGCCCCGACTGGTGAAGAATACAAGAGATTGTTGTCACATGCAGGGACTGACCAATACTTGCTAGATATTCCTGCAGCTCTTTTAAAGTTGCTGTAGGTCTCTTGGCAGCCTCCCTGGTAAGTTTTCATCATTTCTTTCAGTCAGTTTTTGGAGGAATGTCCTGTTCTTGGTAATGTCACTGTAGCACCTCATTTTCTCCACTTGTTGATTATAGTGTTCCATGGTAGATATAATGTTTTGGAAGTTCTTTTTTCACCCCTCTCCTGATAAATACCTTTCGACAGTGAGATACTTTACATGTTGGCTTCAGCAGTTGGAGGAAACCGAGATGATGTCAAGAAACTTCTCCAGAAACAGCTGATCTTTATGGGGGTTAATCACAATCACTTCACTGATGGCAGTGTGTGATAAATACTTTTGAACATGAGTTAGAATGTGACTGGTTAATTCTGAGCACAGTCACCTGCCACATTTATAAAAAGGGATGTGCAACCAGATTATTATAAGTTTTCTTTCCCCTGAAACTTTTCTATTTGTTTTTTAATTTGAATTTTTTTTTTTTACATCTCAAATAGCCCGAAAAATATTGGGTTTTGGAAAGGGAGACACATTTTTCTTCTTTTTCCCAGCCTTTGCATGTGGAAAAAAATTGCATATGTATTTCTGATGTGCAGACATTATCCATTCCATAAACTCTATCACACAAGAAATGGTTCTGTACATCATACTCATTGTTTGCACTTACACTTCTCTTTTTTTCTGCAAAAATATATTCAGTTTAATTCTGACTGATGTAAAACAATATCTCAGTGGTCACAGAGTATTTTAAGCGAGCCCAATTTGGCATATCCATCACTGACCCTCTATTTGCAGTTTCCATCCGGGAAAGTGACCAAATCGATGGAACAACAGCTTATAGCTGTCGAATAGCAACATTTATTTAAAATGCTGTTCACTCAAAACATAATTAGTATTTCATATATACACAGTGGGGTCCAAAAGTCTGAGTGCACTAGTGCAAATGCTTTTTTTTTTTTTTGCGTTCTTTTCAAACTAAAAGTAGAATATTTGAAATATTTACATGAATTTCAGAAGTTTCTTAGTATTTGGTATGTCACTTTTTTGCTTTAGTGAAAGGGTGCACTTGAGCTGGCATGGACTCCACAAGTTCATGTAAAACCTTGTGATCCATTTTAGATCAAATCCAAGATTTTGACATATGCTTTGGATTGTTGTCAGGATGCAACCCTCATTTTATATTTAACACTGATTTTTTGACTTTTATAACCTGCAAAATAAAGATGTTACCTACCCCATTCCCCTAAGAAATCTGTGGGGATACAAACTTTTCCACTGTATTATTAATGCATACAGGCTTGCTTACTTTTTAAACTTATGGTCAAGTTTTAAATTAGTTCAAATCCTCCCACCACCACCACCACCACGCAAGAGCAGGTAGAATATGTTCAGATATCTCAGTGAACTTAGAGGTCAAACTTTTTTGTCCAGCACCCTGACTGATATTTCCAGAACAATTTATCCTTGTTGAATGTTTTCTACAAATGGAAGAAGTAGAAAACTTTCAGGACTTGATCATGCTGATCGTTACCAGTGGGAATAGTACCAGAAAAGCAAACCTAATTTTAAGTGACTAGAAGTATCAGAAGCTCATAAACACTCCAAACTATTAAACCTACTCCAAAATTATGTACTTTTCCACAGAGTTAGGGATTTGTTATGGCTGCTTGGCTTTCAGATCTCACTAATCTTTAGCATGAAGAAAAAAAAATTGTTGTTCATCATGAGTGCCATCTAGTTTTTGTCAATAGCTACAGACATCCAAACTTTGTGTGG
>CM040998.1:3617847-3639028 GCA_022985145.1 Pangasius djambal
GTTTGGAGCAGGCCCCTTCCTCTTCCAACATGACTGTGCACCAGTGCACAAAGCAAGGTCCATAAAGACATGGATGACAGAGTCTGGTGTGGATGAACTTGACTGGCCTGCACAGAGTCCTGACCTGAACCCGATAGAACACCTTTGGGATGAATTAGAGCGGAGACTGAGAGCCAGGCCTTCTCGACCAACATCAGTGCCTGACCTCACCAATGCGCTTTTGGAAGAATGGTCAAAAATTCCCATAAACACACTCCTCAACCTTGTGGAAAGCCTTCCCAGAAGAGTTGAAGCTGTTATAGCTGCAAAGGGTGGGCCAACTCCATATTAAACCCTACGGATTAAGAATGGGATGTCATTAAAGTTCATGTGCACGTAAAGACAGGTGTCCCAAAACTTTTGGCACCTTAAAACCAATCCAATCTTTTCAAAAAGTAATTTTTGCGTTCACTTTTGAAGAACAGTTTTTTTTTTCTTTCAAGATTTTATGAATGGTAATTCTTTATGGGGTAAACATTTTAAAATTTATTTACTGAAAGATGGTAATAATCACTAACATTTTGGACTAACAAAAAAAAATTTAATGTGATAAGCAGTTACAACAGCTTGACACTTGTGGCCACTGTGCCAGTGTTTTCTGATGGAAAGGGTTCGGTCATGTTCTTCATAGCACGATTCTAAGCAACATGTTCTATCTGTTCTATCCACAGGGGAAACTGAGTTTTATATATATAAAAAAAAAATAAAATAAAAAAAAGACAAAGAAAATGAAGTTACAACATTCAAAACCCCCATAAAGCTATGCAGTATCCTATTGCACCTTTGTGTAATTTTCCAGAGATCTGCAATTCAATCCTTACAAAAACATAAACCAAATCACTCGTATTTACATCTGGATTCTTTCAAGACAAAAACTGGTATTTGAATAAATTACAGATGCAAACCAACATCCATGCGATCTAAAGCATCAGCTTTCTATACACGCATTAAAAATAAGCTGAGCCGATGATGGAAGAGTGAAACAGTGGCTATTCAGACAGGGTCCATCCCTCGCGAAGAGAAAGACGTGGAGAAGCCGAGGCCCATTCCCCTCTGCGTGTGTGTCTGCGAGCGCGCCATTTCATACTGCACGTCCAGGTTACGGAACATTTCTTCCTGCTGCTGCAGTGTCTTCATGCCTTCCTCGTTGAGGTCTCCAGAGGAGGAGTCGTCATCAGCCTATAGGTGAGCAAAGTCCACAATGACCAACTGTTCACGTACAGTCAAGTGCAATGGGACTGAATTCTCAAGCACCGGTCAAATCTTTTTAACTCAGCATTTCCTTTACAGAGGGATGATGCGTCATTTCTAACTGATTCCTCTTCAGGACTTATTTTAATTACAATAATTCATTTAATTAATTACTCTTACACACACTCCATGTATAACTCACCATTAGGCCTGAGCACTTTTATATGTATCGTACATTATATGCATAGACGTGTACATGTTTTAATTTAGAGTACGCACTTTAGGTTTTGACAACATTCAGTGAAACCTGACATTAAAAACACACGGCTCTGGACGCAGGCAACAAGATTTTTAAAAAGAGAACGGCAGACAGAAAGACAGCCTGAGATCAAAAGCTGACGTTTAAAACTTGGTTAGCTCACGTCTTTGGTTAGATTGTGCAAGATTGATCTGAACTCGTTACACAAAGACACATTTTTTAAAACACTGAAGAGCTGAGATTTTTTTTTATTTCCTGTCTCTAAATGTCCTCTCCGACTACGTCACTGTAGGAATTCAGAAATTTTTAGGAATTCAGATTTCTACATTGTTTTAACAGACAATTTTAGGTAGCTCATTATTATATATTATAACCAAGTATTTTTATTTACTTGGGCCACACGTAGTCATGTTTTTCTTTTAAAGTGGCCAGTGAGTGTATACATAAACTCTACACTGCTTTAAATTATTTAAGTTTGTAATATGCCATGAATCTTCCATAATTCCACCCCGATCTAAACCTGCCTACCTTATGCTCTATCAATACATCAAGAGTTAATACACCACTTTTACATTTCTAATATTAAAATCATTTACGTGTAGATTGAGTGCGGGATTTGAACTTACTTTGATGCCCATCAGTTTGCGGAACTTCACGTTTTGGTCTTTGTTGCCAAAATTGAGCTTCTCCCAGAGTTCGGCAGTCTGGGACTTATCCTTCAACACAAAGAACATGAAGATTTTAAATGACAGCAATGACCATTTTAATAGCATTAGAGTTTCCAAAATGCTAATTATACTGGCCATTCAATCAGTCTCATAATTCTACACACAATTACTTATAAGTAACAAATTAAAACACTCAGTTTCCTGAATGCAGACTCCACCCCCTTTCTCACCCCTTCCTTCTTCCCCTGCCACAACAGCTTCCTCTTCTTCTCCTGCTCGGCAAACTTCATGGGGTTGACAGCTGAGGGATTGTAGTAGCTCGGCACCGCGATGCCCGTCTCTGCCAGCGTTTTAGCCTGCAGCGCTGCCATCTGAGCTGCCATAGCGATCTGTGGTGTGACCTGTGTGCCAGAAGCAAGCAGTGCTGCCACGTTCAGAGCCGGACTGGAGGCGGCAGCTGGGGCATTGTCACAGAGCAACGGAGCTGCTGCCACTGCTGCTGCTGCTGGAGGGTAAAGTCGATAAAGCGTTAAAGACGAGGCTCGTTTTCACCAGATGACTAAATAATGTTAAATATAGCTTAAAAAGTTCCTTACCTGCTACGATCTCTTGCTGCTTCTGTTGGTGTTTTTCCAGCAGCTCTTTCTCTTTCTGCTCTTGGAGTTTTTTGGCTCTCTCCAACCTAGGTGCCAAAGTAGAAAAATAATCAAGTCAAGCTTTTACTATAAGGAATTTAAAAATGTTTATGTAGGGTCCGCCCAAATACTGTGACATAGAGAACCATTTGTCAATCTATATAACTAAACAGTTCTTCATAGGTATATTTACCACAACATGTAGATTACAATCTTCTAAAACAAGCCTTTAAATTAAACACTATTCTACCTCCTGGCCAAAGCCTCTTGTGCATCCATAGCTGTGTTTCTGCCCCTGAAAGCCACGGGACTGGCAGAGCGACTGTGACTCTTCCTTTTCACCTTCTCAGTCCTTTTCTTCTTCTCTCTGTTGCAAGAGAAACAAAAAACAATGCAAAATATTCAGCTGTTAAATTTCGATTATCAAGCATTTAGACATTAATCTGAGAAACCCTGGCCAATGCATTAACTTGGCTTTAAGGGTTTAGATCATTTGTGATGGAGAAATATAATAAAACTAACTCAAGATTAATGACAATATTGAAGTACTAGTAATCCTTAGTAATAAATATTATTGGAGTGAATAATTTGGGAAAATTATTTTTCCCCACAGATTTCTCCACACTCACGCACCTGCTTTTGCTGCGACTTTTGCTCTTTTGTCTGTGTTTGGACCGCGATCTGGATCGGGATTTGGGTCGCCTCTTCCTCTCACGACTCTTCGATCTCTTCTCGCGACTGCGCGACAGAGACCTTCGTCTGTCCCGACTTCGACTGCGATGCCTCCTGTGAGCGTAAAACAGCAGACCACACAGAGTTAACGCTAAAGTATAGCGATAGCATATACTGTAGGAACCTTAAAACTGAAATAGCTGTGGTGCAGTAGGGAAGATTAATGTTTACAATAACAAGTTCTGACATAATTGGGATTATTTGCACAATTATCATTACTGGTCTTGACCACTGACCATTAATGATATCAGAAAGTGAACACCTAATGAAAGCCGATTATTTATTTATTTTTGCTATGTTACCTTTCCCTCGAGCGTGATCTGGACGGGCTTCTTCCTCTGGAGGACCTCTTGTCCTTTCTGCGGTGTCGCTCCTCTCCGCTGTCTTCTGAAAGCCTCTCGCGCTCTTTATCCGAACTCTGCAGCAGGTCCTCGGATCGGCTGTGTGATCTGACCATCTTGTCCGGGTCCCTCCGCCGAGCCTGTTTTAAGAAGAAGTGGTCTCTTTCAGGAAAATAGTGTGACAAAGAGAGTTAGTATGCCAGTTTTAGAACAAGCATCTTTAAGATGATTATACGCACAGCCCCAACCACCCCTCCTCACCTACGTCTCTCAACAACACTCAGTGTCCACATACCATTGTTACCAAATGGGCACAAATCCCATCCTTATTAAACAATAAAAATCAGAAAATAAAAAAAGGGAAATTAATCTTAGCTTAGCCCTAATAGAAGGTCGTATTCAGAGCTCAAAACTTCAAAAGCACGCCTCCAAGATTGACAGATATTTCTTGTTTAGCGCTCAGTTACAGCTGGTATTGAATTGTCTCTATCACCGCCTTTAAATCAGACACTTGCCTTATAACCTGGGGAAAAAACGTGGACTGATAAAGCAGGAAAAAAGAAATAGGGCACCCCCCCTTGCTGTCGACTGCAATACAATGTTGCATTAAAGCAAGAGACAATTTAAAAAAAACAAAACACATGAACAAAAAATATGACCACATGAAAGTGAAAACGCGGAAAAGATAAAAAAATCTTATAGTTCTCTAAAATATTGTGACTACATTAAGACCACCATGAACAGGAAGTGGAAGTATCCTAGTTGTGATAAACACATAGTTCCCTATCATTGATTATATATATATATGCGCCTCTTAGGTTCGTGGGATTCATTAATTCAATGACAAATGTGTCACATCTGCATATTTAATACTGCCCTCAAATGGCAAGCCACATGAATTTGAACATACCCACATACCCAAACTGTTTCAGGCTGACCACAAACTGTCAGATAGTGGCACTGCACTTCTTCCCTTAATATGGCTTTAAGTCTGTAGATAAGTTTGAGGTCTAAGCGGCAATGTGAGCAAGTTCGGTATTAACGCGTTACTATGCCAGCAGAACGCAACTCTGAATACGGCCCTGTGTCAGTATTCCTTTTTTTTTTTTTTTTCAATGAGTTTCCCCTTCTGATGCACTGCTTTTATTCTGAAATGACTGCAAATTCATATGTACTAGCATTTCAGTTCACTTTTTCATGACATTCCCAACATTCATGCATACAGGAAACAGGACAAAGATCGATCAAGATCAATACAACTCATGTGGGGACTTGGAAAATTAGAGCAATAATTCAGGTTGCTAGACAGAAAAATTCAATGATATTTTTTAGGCAAGTGTAAGATTGAGGCTGATAGTTACCTGTCCAGTTGTAGGCATATAATTTTGCTATCTGTCAGCAGCGTCTTCTGTTCAGTGTGTCTCTTCGTGCATTAGCACGCTGAGTGTAATTTGTTATAGAGATGTTATCATGTGATCTAAATACAGGCTTTTACCAAAAAGAAAATTTCCCACACAATCTGTACTCTTACTTTAATCATCTCTAAGTTCACATAATTGACATGTGTGAGAGAGAACCAAAGAAATGATCTCTCAAGAGCTATTGCATCATGTCCTGTAAATTCTTCATACTTACCCTGTCCTAAAACTTACGATAAACTACATAATGATGTGACCACATCAACTTAACCTACGTGAGTGAAATGGTCTTTTAATTTAGTTACCTCTTTGCTTCTGCTCCGGGATCTTCTGTGCTTCTTGTCACCTGAAATTCAGAGAAAGTGAATGCAGTAGCACACCACACACATCTTCTCGACATAAACAAATACCTGAGACACTGGAGAGTGTGCTGTAGGTTTACGGGACACGCAGATTTTAGAAAATCACATATTCACCACTCAGCGCTGGACCCTATACATGTTAGATAGGAACCTTTATTAACCCTGGTGCACTTCATTAACTCTCTCTGTAGCCGCATTCTGACGAACGGGATATTTAATGAACAGTTCCGGCCAAAGGTTTGCATACACCTACACTAAAGGCACTTAAACTTTCACATTTCCTATGTTAAGTCAAACAGGGTGTCTACTTTATTTCAAAATAATAGCTAATGACAGATTTACTTCAGCTTTTATTTAACATATGATACTTTCAGTGCGGCACACGTTTACGTTGTTTACTTTGTTAGTATTTGGTGGCATTGCCTTTTCAAAACTTAACTTGAATCAACCTCTTGAAGTAGCCTTCCACAAGCTTCTCACGATACTTCGCCAGACTTTTTGCCCATTCCTCCTGACAGAACTGGTGTAACTCGGTTACATTTCTGACTTGGAGGGAACTTTGGAGGTATGCATGGGATCAGTGACCTGCTGAAAAACCCAGTTGTGACCAATTAATCTAACTTTCAGGCTGATGTCCAGTTTTTGCTTTAGCATTTCTAGAAAATTCTCCTTCTCCTTGATGCCATCTATTATCTGAAGTGCACCAGCCGCTCCTCCAGAAAAACAACCCCACAGCATGATGCTGCCACCCCCATGCTTCACAGCTGGGATGGTGCTGACCAGAGAAGTCTCCTCTAAAAAGCTGGTGCTCACCTGCAAACCTCAGTCTGTCTTTTTTTAATGCCAGTCTTGGAGTAGCGGCATCTTCCTTTCGCGACAGCCTTTAAGACCATGACGATGTGGAACACTCTGAATGGTGGACGTACATATATTGGTACCTGATGCCTCCAGCTCCACTGTTGTTGTCTTGGTGTTAAGTTGAACCTTTCGGATCAAATTTTTTTCCCCATCTCTGGGAGTTAATTTGTGCCTCCGTCCTGAACGATGCAGTGTCTGTGCTGTCGCAAGTTTTTTTATTTGCATATAGTTGTTTTTCACAGATGCTTGTGGTATCTGCAGTTGTTTGGAAATTGCTCTTAAGGAGGAACTGGACTTCCTGAAGGTCCACGATTCTATTTTTCTGAGGTCTTGACTGAGTTGCTTTTGTTTTTTCCCATGGTATCAAGAGCTGAAGGTACTGGCTCTAAAGGTCAGCCCCTGAATACAGCCACAGCTGCACTTCCAATTAACTCCTAATTATGAGTCATTATATTAATTACAGGAATCTTCCAGACTGTTTAAAGAGACAGTCAACATGGTGTATGTAAACTTCTGACCAACTGGAATTCTGATGTATTGAATTAAAGCTGAAATCAAGCTGTCTCTAATCAATCCTTTTAAAATTACCTCTGATGTGAACAAAGCGGATGCTCTAAATGACTTGCCAAAAGAAAAGTATAGTAACATGAAATCTGAGGAATTTTTTTTTTGATGGATATCAAAGAAGGAGTTACCCGATTTGCGTTTTTTGTCCCTTGATCGTGATCTGGACCGTGAATGATGTTTTCCACTCCTGGGTGATTTTGAAGTTTCCATGTTGACTCTAAGTCCACGTCAAACACTGAGCTTGTGCGGAGTAACCTCTTCAGGGCAGCGGCATTTGCCTAATCGGGAACATAAGCATGGTTTTAAATACTGCTCTGTTTAGTGGCCATACCAAAAGTCAAAATTCCAACCAAAAGTTGATCCTAACCCTACACGGGTGGATGACCTTACCTAGCATCTTGGTTTAAGGCCAATTTATGCTTTGGATGGAGAAACGACTAACATCACGTCAGCATGATGGGATTTGAAACGTAAGAGACGTATGACATTTATTTATTTTTTTTTAAAATGGGAGCTGTATAGGAACACACATATAGGAGACCAAGAGACCCGATGTGTGCAATTTATTAATATCAAAATGATAATGTTTTAGAACAAGCACATTAATATAAACCTGTGATTTGCCTTGCACCCGGGACCACCGTCAGAGCTGCTGGTACGGAAGACTAACAAACACCATCTGACCAATCAGACTGCAGAATTCAGCAGCGCTGTGCTGTAAAATTTGTTTGATAAACAAAAGTCTATATTTATCGCGAATGTTTCCACACGGCAGGCAACGCTCTGCTTATCTCTCTCGCTTCTCGAATGAAAGGTCAGAATTTCCCACGCAGCACAGCTTTCTGTACTACAGATGAAAGAACCCACTCACATTCACTCTCTCTTATCTTTTTGTTTGGAAGCTCAATTGACTACGTTAATAGCAACGTGATAGACTCAACCTTCATGCTAATTTGTTCATAATAATTAATACGGGGGATTTCCATGATTACAAAATCCAGAAAATGCTGTCCTGCTTCAAGCTGCCTTTATTTTAACCAAGAGTCTTTCCCTCTCTCTCCAACTGTCCTGCTCACACAGCTAATTCAAATAAGCTGAGCCCATAATTCATGGTGATGTCACAGCACATGACTTAAGTCTAACATCAACCCATAGCTTTTTTTTTTTTTTTGGAAGATAAGCTCGTAAACAAACTTCACTTCCACCCACATGCAGATATGATAAAACATCATGTGCAATGATTCCATGGGTCACTAATCTTCAAAAGAGAGAGATCCTCCATGAGGAAACACTGATGTCAATCACAGCTTTAAAGAGATGAACAAAAAGGGGGTTTCGTAGAAATTTTGACACCGACGCCTTCCTCCGCCAAACCTAAGGTGTGCGTTTTTATACACACACACACACACACACTATATGGCCAAAAGTTTCTGGACACCCGACCATCACATCCATATGTGCTTGCTGAACATCCCATTCCAGATTTAGTCCCTTTGCTGTTATAATAAGCTCCACTCTTCTGAGAAGGCTTTCTGAGAAGGCTTTCCACAAGAGCATTAATGAGATCAGGCGCTGATGTTGGTGAGGAGGTCTGGGGTGCAGTCGGTGTTCCAGTTCATCCCAAAGGTGTTCAGTGGGGTTGAGGTCAGGGCTCTGTGCAGGACACTCGAGTGTGTTCTTCCACGCCAACATTCACACACCATGTCTTCATGGAGCTCGCTTTGTGTACAGGGGTATCGTCATGCTGTGACAGGTTTGGGCCTCTTAGTTCCAGTGAAGGGAAACTGTAACGCTACAGCATACAAAGACTTTCTATACAGTTGTGTGCTTCAGACTTTGTGGCAACAGTTTGGAGAAGAACCACATATGGGTGTGATGGTCAGACGTCCACAAGCTTTTGGCCATTGAAATATTTTGATGTGCTTAGTGAATGTGGTGTTAATTTGTTGGTTGGTGCTGTGACCGAGTTATTCACTTGAAAAGGGGACATTGCTAGCACAGATACAGTGGAGCTTAATAGAAGGAAAAAACAAACAAACTGTGACCTCACACTGGACTCAAATCTCCAGAATGCAACACAGCGATACAGAGGAGTCACAGCGGATATTCAGCTCAGCTAGTGAGCGATCTGTGACACGATTCCCTACAACTCTGTGATATTAACATGAAAGATGAAGCTTTGGAACCTCATCCGTTTGAGCGGCAGTCGAGCTGCATTGTGGGTCAATGTAGGAAAGTGTTACTCCAAGTGAAAAACAGACAAAAGGGTCCATGAAAAATGTTCGACCCAAAAAAAGTCAACTCAGAATTTAATCAACTAAAGTTTTTTTTTGTCGAAGATGTAAACGAACTAACCAGTCACTGATATGTGAATCCTCATGAGAGAGGAGGCATGTTACATCACGCAATTTTAATTTTAATTTAATATCTGATTTCTCTGCAAAGATCCAAAACAGACAAGCAGCAAACACGATGACGTAAAATCGCCCGCGTCATCAAACTCCCCAAGGGCCCCCAAACGCGCCGTGCGTGACGTCACGGGCATGGAAATCCTGTTTATCGTAACGCTATCCTGTTGTTTTTGTTGTTTAACAAATATAAGAGTTCACCTATTTACATCTGCATCGTCTAATGACCCATATAGTAAAGTTCCTGATTAGTCCAATCGGCAGTTATACACACAAATGCTTCCTGGGTTTTGTGTCACTTTTTGGACTCTGGTTGTTTCGCACGTGACGTCATCAGTGACGCGACACCCGTGTTGCTCTGAGGCGCAGTGTGTCGGTTTTGTTAGCGAGCTAACAGGGCTAGTTATGCTAACTGTGCGGCAGCAGAGCATCAAACAGCAAAAGAGAAATATTTCATCTCAGTGTTAAGGCCACTCCGAACGTATCAAACACACAGCGAGGAGCAGTATTTGTGTTTTGTTTCGGGCTCAGTGAGCTCGCTGATCGTGTTTTGTTTCCACCGCGAGCTCGCGCGGCCTAATGTCTCTCTCTCCTCTGCTCGCCATCACCCGGATACGTGAACTCGGCGTTACCGAGGATAATGCACTATTCCTGTGATATTAACCCTTTTAGACACATCTTCAACCCAAATGCAGATAGTAAAACATTAACACGTACTTACCGCCTCTCAAAATTAAGAAATGTATTTTATTTATAGCTGTTTGCTGCCTTGCGGGCTCGACTTCACGAGCAACGGGGCTGTAACCAACACAATTCGCCGTGACCCGGAAGTGCTTCCTCTCATTTCCTTTGCTTTGTGTATACAATACATACTTTGTACATATGCTTTTAACTTTTAACATTTTCTTGTTAAAATATGACAAAATATTATATATCACGTTAATTAAAGACATGTAACATAGTGCCAGCACCAGACATGGTGCTGTATTTTAAAAAATGAGAGAAACACTACAATTACTACTACTACTAATAATAATAATTATTATAATTATAATTATTATAATATTATTTAAATATTATTATAATTAAATAATAATAATTATTATTATTATTACACATTTTTCTTTCATAAAGTGATTTCAGGTAATGTCTCATGAAGACATTTGCCACACACTATCTGGTAGATAACACTGTGATGTAACAATAAACTTTTCTATCTGAAATTTCATTCATTCATTCATCTTCAATAACCACTTTAATCTTGTCAGGGTTTTCAGTGCAACCAGAGAAGGGAACACTGTGAGGAGGAAATACACACTGGATGCAACGACTCAGAGAAAATCCATGCAGACTGTGTCGTCCTGTATCTGAACTTGTGGTTGGAAACTTTTTTCTTAAAAAATATTATTACAGTTGTTAAATGGTTTTCGCCTCAAATTTATTTCAATATACTGTAAAAACATACAAGCTACACAAAATGGGCTATGCATGAATTTGGTTCTAAGATATTCAGCAGTGAAAAATACTGAGCAGAACAGAATGAAGCCTTATCGGCACAGAGCCTATTTTGTTGCGTTTAGATGAAATGCTTGTGAATTAGAGGTCCATTTGTCCAACTGAATGCTGAACTCCACAGTTAGAGGCTCCACCATGGAAAGGTTGCTTTCATCAGTCAAGGCCTCAGGCACAATCTCCTTGCATCCTTTTTCTTTTCCTATTAAAAGACACAAGAGAATTTCTCCAAAATCTAAAGAACACTCTATTTTAGATTACTCTATTTTGATTCTGAAGGACAAGAACTGACAATGTTTTGGCAAATCTAAAGCGTTTACTACTCTGTCATGTAACACTGAATTGTTGTTTTTCTGTATGAAACTTTCATAAGAGGAGCACCTATATAATAAATAAATCTTTTTTTTTTTTAATTTGTAGAAATATCCATTTTAGAAGTTTGTTCACCTATTCAAGGCTGTGGCTCAATTTATTACATGCATATCTTTATAATTATTAATATGCTTCCCCTGCAGATGTGCACGTGGCATATCTTCAACTTCGACTACCTTCTTGTTAGTGTTTTAGATGCTGGAATTCTATTATGTTTCTGCCCATCAAAGCATTACAATACTCAGCATGCAGTGTGCAAATAATCTCTACAACATCAGTCACTCCTAACCAATGACTGTATGAGTGGACTATATTGTAACAGCGAGCCAAAAGTGAAGCCAAAATTTCTGAGGTCCTCTAGTGGCTGTCTGCAGTACAATTTTTAACCCCGCCCATTCCCATGTTAGTGAATGGAGACTGAGCCAAACTTCCATTTTAAGGTATATCTCCACAAATTAATTTCAGGAATAGTGTTCTGTCA
The DNA here is from genome assembly GCA_022985145.1 of Pangasius djambal. Classification (NCBI taxonomy): domain Eukaryota; kingdom Metazoa; phylum Chordata; class Actinopteri; order Siluriformes; family Pangasiidae; genus Pangasius; species Pangasius djambal. The sequence goes on from CM040998.1 coordinate 3,629,691, forward strand.
TTTTTACAAGTTCAATTGAACTTAATATTTCCCACAGCATTTTTCCTTAGAATAAATGTGCTTTATAGGACTTATTTGATGATAAATAAAAGGGCTTGTTTGATGAGGTGATTGATGACTTTGGATGATGACAATTAAGCTTCATGAATATGCATGTTTCCAGCACGCACCTAAAGCTCTGCACAGTTCTGTAGCAAAGCAATACCTTGTTCTGCTGTAAATTGTTCTACCAGACCTTCAGTGGGGAGTTCTTTGCAGTTTTTCCAGTATGTTGTGTATTTTGATGTCCAAGCTAGGTCCTTGTACTGATATTATAACTATCAAACCAACGTGACTGAACAAAGTGATAGAACAAAGCAGCTAACACTAGCAAATTTCATAATAATTCAGTGACCTGTATGACTTTAGAGAACACTCAAAATATTTTGGAAAGGTTAGAACTCCACTGACAAATGTTATTTAATGGAAACAGAGGCCGATGTAATTGTAGGAAGAATAGCTTTAATTAAAGTCCATGCAAACAATCCAAAACACTAGGCAAGTTCAAAGTCAGAAACAGGCTTAGGCCAGGCAATAGGCAAACAGGATACCCTAGGCTTGGCAAAACACAGAAAACAAGGAACAAGATCAAGGTCAAACCAGAATAGCTGTGGCAGAGAAAACTGGCTTGGTAATGTCAGAAACACAGGTAAGTGAGCATATACTTTGCAGTGTGTGAGAGTCTCTTTTAAAGGGTGTGTGTGTGTGTGTAATTGAAAACAGGTGTTCTTAATCAAAAGTCTGTGACAGAGAATGAGGTCGAATGTGTTCTGGGGAGTGAAGTCCGAGACGGCAAGTTTTTAGGCCGCAGTGCATTTTGGGAATAAGAGTTTATTGTCTGGTTTGTACCAGAACACATGGCTGAAAAGGAGTTCGGCCATAGCAAAAGCGGAGGGGAGGATAAGGAGTGGGATAAGGCGCAGGAACTACTAAGATGGTGGTGTTACCTCAGGACTCCGGCAGATCAGTGAGGAAATCGATAGCCAGTGACCAGGGCTGTTTGGGTGTGGCCAGAGGTAGGAGCTTACTGGCGGGCAGGGTTTTGACCGCTTTGAGCAAGCAGTACAAGAAGATCACCAATACTTGTCCCGCAGCAGATGGTAGGTACGCTGGGTTCCCGGGTGGCTGGCTGCAATGGTTCTAAGGTGGGTAGGGACATAGAGCATATTTGGAGGGCATGATGGAGGAATCTGCTGGATGATTGTGGAAGGGGGAAGGATATTCCTGCCACTGTAGATCCAGGGCTCAGCCACATGGAAGCAAAATTGGTGTTTTTGGAGCCTGAGTGATAAGACAGGGTAAATTGAAATTGGGTGAAGATGAAGGACCTGTGGGCCTGCCGGGAGTTCAGGCACTTGGCGCATCTGAGGTATTCTAGGGTCTTATGGTCTTATAGTATAGATGGTAAATGGGTGTTCGGCCACCTTGAGCCAAAGCTGCCACTCCAGCGCTAGTTTGATCCATCGGTGCCCAGGAACGAAATGGTGCATTGGTGGAAGTCACACTTTTCCCCCTTCATATATATCGTGTTGCAGGAAGCGCTGAAGGACCTGGTGGACATGATGGACATGAACATTGAAAGAGAGGAAGTAGACCAGGATGTCATTAATATAAGAAATCACATATTTCCCCAGCATATCCCTCAGGACATCATTGATCAGGCACTGGAACACTGAGGGGGCACTAGAGAGCCCATACGGCATCACGCAGTACTCATAGGTTCAAACAGCAGGGGAACCAGCAGGGACTAGCAAGAGACTTGGGGATTGTGCAGCTTCATCCATGGGAAGCCCAGGATGAGCGGATTTTTGGGTGAGGTGGTGACCAGCACTGCGATGTGCTCATGGTGGAGTGCGCTGGCCTGAAGGGAGAGGGTCTGTGTGCAGTGTGTGATGGTTCCTCCCCTATGGGATCGATTGCCTGGATCTTCAGTGGGTGTGGCAGAGGTTGGGTTGAGGTGTGTGACTATGTCCTGACTGACGAAGTTCCCCGGTGACCCAGAGTCGATCAGTGCTCTCAATACAGACAGCAAACCTGAGTGTTGTACTACAATGGACAGTGTAAAAGCCTGGTAAGAGAGAGACTGGAATGGACTCACCATTTGTGAGTGAGGGCTGGGGCTCCCGCTTGTGAGTAGACTGGTCCTAGTGTAAAGGGGGAACTGCCCACTGGCTGGCCGCAGTGGAAGCAGTGGTGTTCTCAACATCACCTCTCCCTCTCTGCCTCACTGAGCCGTGCACAGCCCAGGAGCATGGGCTCTGCAGGATTGCTGGCACTGGGAGAACCTCCCTTGCAGCGGGGTGGACGATAGTTGTGGACCAGGGGGTCGAGATGAATGACCTGGTCGATGAGTGAGTTGTGGGTGAGCTGTTCATCATGGCACGCCACCTTTGTGAGGATTTCAGGGTTGTCCATGTTATTCCAGCCACTTCCTACTGCAATCGGGTGGAACTTGAGAGCATAGTCAGCGTACTCGGTAAGATCCCTGGACAATGGTGAGGAGCTGCTATCCAGCCTCCTTGCCTTCCGGTGAGTGGTCAAACGTGATAAAACAGCTCCGTAAACTGGACGTGGACGTGGGTTTGCCTCCCTGCTCCTAAACTGAAAACGCCTACTTTAATGCCCACAGTGCGCGATCTTCTTTGGCTCCGACATCCCTTGGCTGGTGAAATACAGAGAACACCGAGGCAAAAAACCTTTATATTGGGATGTGTCACCTGAGAACTTATCCAGTGTGGGCATTGGTGGGCAGGCTGCGGAAGCTGGTGCACAGGGCTGTGTGGTTGCAGTGACGGCTTGGGAGCGAAGAGCGTCGAGACCTGCCAAATGTTGCCGCTCCCCTCCCATCAGCTGCCCGTGAGCTGTGATGGCTTGCCACTAGTCTGGCTCTTCTGCTGCATCCATGCTATCAGTGACGTATTCTGTCATGTAATGGAGACTGATGCAATTGCAGGAAGAACAGCTTTAATGAAAGTCTGTGCAAGCAGTCTAAAACACTAGGCAAGGTCAAAGTCAGAGGCAGGCTTAGGTCAGGCAAATGGCAAACAGGATACACTAGGCTAGGCAAAACACAGAATACAAGCAACAAGATCAAGGTCAAACCAGGATAGCTGTGGCAGAGAAATCAGGCTTGGTAACGTCAGAAATACAGGTAAGCTGAGCATGTGGGGAATTGGAGTTTGTTGTCGTTTGACCTGACAAAAGAACGACCAGAGAATATAAAAGCATTTCTTCAGATGTGTAGAGCTTGATGAAAATCATGGAGAGCAGTGTTTTTTTTCCCCTTAAAAATAGATTGTGTTGATTGCTGTTTATATTTTCAGTTGGTACCTTATGTTACATTTAAGGAATTTGGCAGCCACCCTTCACCAGAGCAACTGACCTTTTATCTCATTTATACAACTGAGCAGTAGGCCAACATCTTAACCACTGAGCTACCACATTGAGCTAGCCCACATTAGCTGTTTATGCTTACGTTACTTTGATTAAGGTAATGGATAACGTTGTATAACAAAAAATATACAACTACAGTTTAACATTTTACGTATTAATTAGTAACGCTGTACTTACCACTTTGACTTGGCCAATGTGCCATTTAAAGTTTAGGTAATTCAATTTATGTTCACTTTAAGTCATTTATTGATGGCAAAAAGAAGGCTTCAAAAAGCACAATGGGACCGAAAGGCGCAATGTTGTCCACACACATATACAGTCATTTGGTCCTGACAGTTATCCAATGATGTTTTAGGTAATAAATAATTTAGTACTGCTAGTGCTATAGTACTCAAGATCAGATATCTGTCTCAAAGTAGATTTAGTTGGTCAAAAAACATCTTCCATTTACACAATAGGTAATGAAATCCTTCCAAGAAAGGTGACATAGTGTGCACTGTAGGTCAAAATGTATCACTAAAATTAAAATAAAAGCAAGAGGTGTTTTGAAGGATATTCCGAAAATTAATTGGGATTCTGTTGGACTAATTAAACTGAAATACATAATTATTTCATTATAATATATTTATCACCTTTTAAAGAAGTTGGCTTTAATATCTTTTCTTCCTTGTTTTCTTCTTTAGGTTTCTTACTTTTCTCCTGTGGAAGACATCATCATTATGAAAGTAAAAGCAATTAGGTTGGACAGTATGTTTTTGTCTATTCAAGGAAATTTGTCTTAGCTCCAACAATCATAAAACATAACAACATCAACAATAACAATATTAGTGTAGCAGTATAGGCTTTCAATTGTGTTTAGAGTGCAGTAATCTGGGTTGTGCCTTCTTACTGCAGGATACTTTGAATATTACTTGGAACAAAAGAGAAGTTTGAGGACCTCACTACTGATCACAATTGATCTTAATTGCCTTAAAACAAATCTTTTTGTTGTACATTTTTGCAAATGTAGTGTGTGACTCCTCCGGGTCTAGCACTGTCCACATACAGAACAAGATATTTAAAAGTTAGTTTGTTTAATAGACTGGTTATGAATAATGACTGCACAGTACAAATGTACGAGGTGCTCCAAAGATAATTCCCCCATTTGGTGATATTTAGTTTTGATGGAGTTTTGATGTAATCATTGTTGGTGGTATCCTGATAAACATCTGGCCACTCTTTTTCAATACCGTAATCATTAGTTCAGAATTGTTTGAGAATTTAATGATTATAATGATTCATCGATTCATCAGACTATCAAAGAAAAATAAAACTGGTGTTTAATGTGAAAAGAAGAGTGGAAATTGCTTACTCATTCTGATTACTGCCTTATTACTTACATTTAAAACTTGTTTAAATGTTTAGTATAAGCAATGAAATCATGTTTTGATGAGAAACTTTATGTAAACTATTCATAATATATTCTAACAAATCTGACCAAAAACATATTTCCTTTTTTTGCAGGGTATGTGGTCTGCTGTGCCCCTTTGACCCCAATGTCAGGGATAGGGGACAGTAGAACTAGTCTGATGGGTAGTGGGAATGGAGGGCCCATCATTAATGTCAGCAACAGGTGGGACCATGGTCTGTTCAGCCAGAATGGGGCAATCAGCAACAGTGGTTGATTAGTCTGTTGAATGTGCAGCAATAGTATCCATAACAGTGGCAGTTGTGGGAAGGCATACATCAGTAGATTAGGCCAATCATGTGCCAATGCATTCAATGGACCCAAACTTCTTTCTCTGCCTTGACGATTTGCAAAGAGATTGACTTCCACTCTGTCATAAGTGTTCCAAATGAACCAAACTACCTTTATTTGGATCTGCCAATTCCCAGGTATAGGTTTGTTGCTCATCTATCTGATTGTATCAGTCCTGTAGTCATGGAGATCTCAATGACAGGAGGTGTTCATCTGCCGACTCCCAGAGTTTATTTGCCCAACTCAACATCACTTGCAATTTTGTGTCTCCTGGGTAGCTCCTGAAAATGTTGCTCTAGTAGCCACACAGCTTTCATTTCAAGGATGTTGATGTAATAAATGAGGCTTTAAGCCCAAACCTTGCTGTGTCCTCTGTCATTTTTTTCCCTTCTTGCAAGTAAAACACCTAAAGGCATACCTTGAAGCTTGAAAATGCATGCACTGCTTATCAACAATTATGACACATGGTTCTATGATATGGCTGACATTGAAATAGTCTAAGGTGGAGCATTCCTAGGATTACCACTGGGTTTGCTGCTCTCAACATCCCTGCCTGATGCATAAATTCTGTATGTGAGTGGTAGTTGGGCTTGCATGGCTTGTGAATTGCCATTGTTGTAACCGACATTCAATCCAAGAGCTTCCATATCTCTGTGGCTCGTCACATGTGTTGAGACTGTCCACACTGCAGTTAGTGGTTGAGAATGAAAAGTATGCACAGACCCTGGCATTGCAGGACCTCTAGGGCAATTCTCACACAACATGTGAACACCATGGGTAACTAAAGGTAACACAGAAGGAAAGGACCCTGAATTATTGCCCATTTTTCAAGTAGTGACTGCACTTTATAATTGTCTTGGGTCTTGTATCTCAATGGAGCAAATCCCATAGACAGTGTTGGAAATGTAAATGATACCCTGCAGACAGTGTGTTCAGTAGCCACTGGTGTGTTGTGATCAAGCTCCAATGCTCCAATTTCAGAGGGGAGAACACACCATGTTTTAGAGACTTGATCATGCTCTGTCCTGGCATGAAACTATTCTTGCATTCTGGGCTGCTACAGCAGTATCAATTTGGTCTGTGCTGCATACTGTGTAGGTCCCTCCATCTGATGTTGCTGTCTCTGAAAGCCAACTCCACAGGAGTAATGTGCCAGTGCAAACAAGCAATCGGGCATGTATTTTGATCTTTTTCTCTGACAGAAGGAGTAGATCATTTACTGTTTCCTTAGCCTGTGCACCAAAGACCTTGGTACCAATGGCATTTGATCCATCCAATGCATTAGCAGCCACAGAGATTTCTTGTACCCTGTTGCTATGACACGGACTGCTCAGATGCTGAGTTATCAGCATTTCCAATTAATGTGGGCCTCAAGAGAATGAGATACAGCCACTGATAGCACATCAGGGTCTGTCTCAGTATGCAAGGCAGTTGTATTAGAACGCATTGAGCTCTGTACTTCCTTGTGCAGTTGCATTCCTGGCTCTTGGATTTGGCCTATGCCCACTGCCAGCTCCTTTGCAGTAATGGCCCTTGCTTCTTCTTAGCATTTAGAAATGTCATAAAATATTCCTTGACTATATCCAAGTCATTAAATGCTGTTTCTGTGACTAATAAACAACTGCATAGTTCATTGAAATAAAGTGGAACTGCTATGGACATACTCATTTGTAATAAATGAGTACTTAATTAAATTAATAAAATTAATAAATTTATTACTCTGCTTCAATGCAAAATAAGTATTTTTTGGAAGGAAAATTGTAGTAAAAAGAATGTAAGGAACCTTTTATAGACTACCCACGGTTACAGTCATAAGGTTTGCTTTGCTGTTGGTAATTGTAAAAGAAACAAGTAAACAGGAAAACTCCAATAGTTCCATAGGAAACCACCCTGGTAGTCCAGAACTGGGGGAAGTATGCTTTTTTATACTTCAGATAGTTTTGAGAGTTAATGACTTACCTTTTCCTGGGTGACTGCTGTTCTGATGCCATGATCTGAATGCTGTACCCCCAAGTCACACTCCGCTTCAATTTGATACTTTCCTTCCAATAGATCTTTCAGCTGTACATGTACTGACCCAAGGGTTCGCTTGATAGGTTGTTCAGATATCAGCTTGAGCTCTGAGTCTTCTTTTTTCTTCTTAACTTTTGATTTTGTACCGGCCATTGTGGCCTAACAAAACATTAAGATCCCAAATTAGAAAATTATGCTAGTGTGTTTTCTGAAAGCATGATTTCTGTTAAGTATAATTATTTAGAAACACCAGATTGATGGCTAATTTTGAGACTACTAGTATTAAACTGGTATAGGAGCAGCATGGTGCTACAGTGGGGTGGATTGGTTAATCTCAATTGGTGTGACTGACTGTGTAAGTGTGTGTGTGTGTGAGAGAGAGAGAGAGGGAGGGAGAGAGAGAGAGAGAGAGAGAGATAACCCCAGGATGTATTACCACCTTGTGTCCAGTTTTCCAAGGATAGGCTCTGACTCTACCATGACAGGATAAAGCAGTGAAGAGGCATTCTGATGAAATAGTTGTCTATAATCTACTGTTAAGATCTCCTATCTAGAAGACAGTACTGTACCTCTTTTTCTTTCTTGTTTGCTGATGCTTTGATTCCAGTGCTGTCAGCAGGAGGGGCAGGCCAGGACAAAATCTATAATACATCATTAAAAGTGTCAGTCTAATGAGCTAAACTGCAATTCAGGTGAATTGTAATTCATCTGATGCCCTTATATTTATTATATAATTTATTAACTAATAGGCCTATCATGCATTTTACTGATTTGTCATTATTATTCAAATAAGCAGCAAGCACGTACAAAGTCCACCAACATAACCTAAGCTAGTTGAGCACTTAGATTGTGAACTCTGAACATACAGTACGTATTCCAAATACGTACTTGTTGACTACACTTATTGATTTTGGCACTTTATTTAAGGGCGTTTTCAGACCTAGTTCATTTGAGCGCTCAAAGTGGTCTCGGGCCGATATAATGTGTATATGTGAACACAAATGATCTCAGACCCCTCCTAAAAGGACCCACAGATGAACTGTACTCAGACCAACTTCCGTGGTTTGATTGATTTGTGCAATGTGAACACAAAGACACACCAGTCCACTTCGCGTTTTGTTATGCCAGAAGTACCTTGAGGCTTGCCATAGGTGCCATCTTCCATCACTGGTAAAAACAAAACTTTTCACAATGTTTGTTCGTGGGGTTGTGTGGTCTCAGTAGGAGACCACTGCACTTATTGATATTTGGAGAGAGGATTGCATTAAACGTCTAATTAAAATATCCTCAACACATAAGAATATAAAAATTTTTCTTTTGTTTTTGCAAAAAATGGAGGACAGAGGTGACAACAGAACAGCACTGCAGTGTTGTGTAAAAGTAAAGAAGTTACTAAGTGCAACAAAGTGGATTAGGATTCCTGTCCCTTCTATGATGAGCTAAACGAAATTTTGGGGTCAACGCTTGTGCAAATCCAACGAATGTTGTCAAGGGGGGAAAATGTGGACCTACAAAGTATAACACTAAAAAGGATAACAAAGAATAATTCTACCCACAATCCAATGCTGCACACATAGGTGGGGTCTGAGTTCTTAAGGCGATGTGGTGTGAACAACAAGGGGTCTGTGCCCACATCAATACTAAATATACACCAATCTACACCAATATTGCTGGAGCCTACACAGCAACCCCCCTCCCCCACCTGGGACAATCTGATCACCTCTCTTTGTTCCTCACCCCCAAGTACTCTTCACTCATCAGCCGTGTGAAACCATCAGTGAGGATCATCAAAGTGTGGCCAGCGGGGGTGGACTCCGTACTCCAGGACAGGTTTAAAGACACAGACTGGAGTATGTTTGCCTCTCAGGCTACCTGTGGCTCTCACACAAACATTGACTCTTACTCCCACTCAGTACTGGAATATATCAACTCCACAATTGACAGTGTAACAACAGAGAGTCAGATCACCACATACCCCAATCAGAAGCCTTGGATGAACAAGGAAGTGCGGCTCCTGCTGAAGGCCCGTAACAACGCATTCAGATCAGGTGACGCACAGGCCTACAGTACATCCAGAGCGGACCTGAAGAAGGGCATCAAGAAGGCTAAGCTAGACTACAAGCTGAAGGTGGAGGAACACTTTGTCAATTCCGAC
>CM040998.1:3651468-3668385 GCA_022985145.1 Pangasius djambal
GTTGTATTATTTTCATGGTTTTAATTTTATTTCTGTGTCTATTGTTTTATTGAGTGACTTCTTATGGACAAAAATGTATTAAATAATGTCAGTAAAAGTAAGCTCAGGAAACAAGTTTGGCATCTCATACTTAAATACATCATTATATTTATCTTTAAAAAGGATAACCCCCCAACCCCCCCCCCCCACCCCCCCCCCACACACACACACACACACACACACACACACACACACACACACACACACACACACACACACACAATAATATTCATATATTATAAATAATATAGGATGTTCAGGGGCCAATATGACCATTCTGGAGGACACCAACTGACACCATTGTAAACACTACTATTAAACATCAGTAAAAGTAGAGGTGCCATGTGGTGCGAATCCCAAATGATCATCTGCTCAGATGTTGTGACTGTTGTGCAGGACAGAGAAACCTTATTCCGAGTTAGTTAGAGCTATTTATTTAAGCTGACTGTTTTCTACTTTCACCATTTTCTGTTTATTCGATTGCAGATAGACAGATGGTACTAATAACCTACAACCGGTAGAGACATACTGCTGTGCACATTTTCGAACCTTATTTGGGTGAGTGATATTCCCTTGTGATAAATACTTTCTGATAAGCCAGAATATCTGATGGTGGGGCTTTTTTTTTTCTTTGGCATGACGTAGAGAAATTATGTGCACTTGCTCTTACGTACATTTTGAAAGTGTGACTGTTCACCCATGATTTGGCTTGTGAATATAAAACGACAAAAGCTAGACTTTCAAAATACCTAAAAAAAAAAAAAAAAAAGTATTCAAACAATAAATATAAAAAATTAGAATAATTAGAAATAATTCTAAATAAGAATTGATATATGCAACACACAATACATAGTAAGACTGTGTTTTTTTTTTATATATTAAAGTGAAAGTATTGAAGGCACTATTTGGTGAAGAGCATTACTTAAATCTATTTATTTTGTGTCTCCACTGAGAAGTCTTTGGGAGGGAAAAAAAAAAAAAAAACCACCCTGAAAACCTGACTCACCCCTCTGTCCACAATCCGTAGAGTTGTTAAGGATGAATATAAGAAGTTGGCATTAAATTTTTCTGGTGCCTTTACAGCCAGTTCTCTCAAGACTAAGGCCTGAGGACTCCATGATGCCTCCTCATGCCATGGTGATAGTGGACTTTGGAGTAGGTCATGGAGATTGTCTGACTCCTCTAACTGAGCGCATGTGCTCTCATCATCATGCCAGTCTTCAGAGCCTCTTAATGGAGGTTTGCGCTGTAAAAGCAAGGATGGTACACTGTTTTCAGAACTGTATATGCATAATTATTGACTTCCGTTCTAATCATGCAAGCGATTTGGATCATCATTTGGATCATCAGATTGGCTTAAAAGCTAAAAAATATACGATTTACGTTATGGTTCACAGGTTCCAGAATGAGAATTGTTTTCAGTGGTCACTTGTTTTGATAGATAGGGTCAAAACATTCAATGAAAGTGAAATTCACTAAAATATCAATAGGAATGGACAGATGGAACAATCTATTACATATAACTTAAACAGTACATTTAGCAATATAATTAAAACATGCACTGCTGTATAGTATGATGCATAATGAAGAGTTATTATATCAGGTACTGGCTGTATTGATATTTATTTTCATACTGCAGATATTTGGCTCCTCTCAAAAATGAGCCAATGTATAAAATAATTAGTTTCACATCTTGCCAAATTTATTATCAGCAGATTAAGACATTGACGTTTGAGTGACCTTCCTAACTAATATCCTTCTGAACACTTAAAAGTGTTTCTTTATGGAAAAAAAAAAAACATTCATTTATCTTCAGTAATTTTTATTATTTTTCAGTCAAAATAATGTACCATATGTTGCTCCAGTTATGCAGTGCCAGATGTTTAACTGCAGGCCATGTTAGGGATCACTGCACTCACCCAGCTCCCTCTGCCACATGGGAAGCTTTCCAAACACAGGCTGTGAATGAGCTTGTCGATGGCCGACGTAAGCGTGCGACTGGCCATTAGGCTCGTGAGCAAAAGCCGGTCAAGGATTAATACTTTTCTTCAGTTTTGAATGGTAAAAACATACAATTTCAATGATGGTTACATCTTCGGCACTTCTTCCTTGGAAAGACCTTCTCTGTGTTGTGTTGTGTTGTGTTGTGTTGTGTTGTGTATAGTTGCCAGGCAACACACATAGTGCTCCCATTGGCTCCATGTTGTGGTACGTCAGGATGGATTACTGGTACTACAAATCAACCAAGGAAGTAATACTCTGGCAAAATATGGAACTCGCACAGCAAAATGCCAGATTCTCAGTGTTTCAGTATGCCCTACAGTCCTGACTCTCCTATGTATAGGGTATAGAGTCTTTATAAGCAGTAATACAAGTCTATGCGTTTTAGTGAACATTTGAATTCTTATTTGAAAACAAACCTATAAATCTATTAAATAAAATAGTATCTCATACATCTAGATTCTATGATGCGTCGGGGTCTTCGTAAATGGGTCCTGAAGCCTTTGTGCATAATCGCTGACTCATGAAACCATATCACAGTATTCTGATAAATGGTACATCGGAAATGTTCTTTTAACAGATTTTATCTTACACATGTAGTGCACATCCCCTAACGTCAGGTATTTCCCCTAACATGATTATATATAAGAAACATGCAATACAAAGATACTGAAAGCACAATTGACAAGGTATCAACATACACCAAAGAAAATTCTGCGACATGGTGCACGTAGCAGGTAGGTCATTTTAACCTTCACTTTTAAACCAGAGGAATTTGAATGTGCGGTACATAGAAATGACAAATACCTCTCTTTAGTCTTACTGTGCTTCTTGTCATTTGCCAGCAATGATTTGTAAGCATTTTGTTGTAATGCCCCGATAAAGTACTATTATTAAGCGTGGAATACCAGGGCATGAAACATCCACCACAAGTCCTTGTGTAAGTCGTAAATATAGAAACTATAATGTATTAGAACGAGTGCATTTATGTAAACCTGTTTACATAACTACTGTCAGAGCTGCTGGTAAATTTAGAGCTGCTTTAAATATCTCCAAATTAACTAACACTTTCTGACCAAAGAGAATTGAGAATGGGATATAATTCACATTCTCATTCTCATGTTTTGTAATTTGCTAACCATGAATTGACTTCATATCAAGGACTTCATAAATGTGCTTCTGGATACCTACTGTATTAACTGTGTAATAAATTTAAATTTCTGTGAATTATACAGTGTACATACATAATAAAACAGTGTTCCTTTCTATAGGACCCACTCTCTGGATGCATATCTTGCTCCTTCTTGCCTGCATCTTAATGATGCAAACTCATCCTTACCCAAGTCATGCTCCTACCCCAAGTTATGCTCGTACACTGTGTGTTCTTAGTGTGGAATCCTCATCCCTGTGTAACCAATACGTAAGCATATTTTTGGTATACAATCTTATACTTTTTTTTAAGAATATCTGAAAAAAAAAAAATTTAACCTTTGTGGCAACAAATTTGCAGAGGAACATCGTCAGCGAGTGCCATCCAGCAAACATCAGCGGGATATCAAGCAATAGCAACAAGTCTGTTTGTGCCTTCAGCGAATATCTCAGCACCATGGCAAAGAAAGTGCACGCCAGTAGCGACATTGTGAGGAGAACCCGACTCTTCAAAACTCAGTTCAACGACTTTTTCATCAAACATGGCTGTAATTATACCTTAAATTTGGATAAAAGAATACAATCCGAAAAGAATTATGTCATAAAATGTCTAGGTTTAAATGTCTTTGAGCGTTTAAGCTCATGGTTGAATGGGAGAATGGTAGAATGGGAGAAGGAGAATGAATACCACAAATGTGATAGAAAGCCCTGAAGCTAGAATTCCTCAATATTTTGTGATAAATTATTAAACTAAATTATTAATTTATTATTTATTATTGATTTATTCTAAACTGTAATATCCTTGTTTGAATGCAACATGCATAGTGCAAAGACAAAATAAATGCAACAAGTTCTGACTCCTCAATTGTTTTTGCCTCTTATGTGAAAGTTTTTAAATTCTCTCTTTGTATGTGGTAATGTTTGCCGTGCTGACTGAATGATTGCTGAAATCACTTTCAAGTGTTTGAAGTAGGGTATTTTTTTTTTTTTATGTCCACTGCATAAACATTAAGTTTGAATGTAAATATCCTTCCAATGGCTGTTTGTCCAGTTCTCTGCGTGCACTGAGCTCAAGTGCGGCAAGTGCTGCCGTTCACTTCTGAGCCTGCTACATCCATTCACCCCAGATTCTCTCCGCTGGGTCGAGTCTTCCCTGCACAACAGGCCTGTGGCGACATACTGTTAGTGTGCTTGAGTGATTTTTTCCCCAACCATACCATGTACTGTTCTTGGGTAGCTGTGTGATTAATCACCCAATGACCAGCTTTCTGCAGCATTTTTCCAGGGTGATAATGTCCTTCGGTAAAAAAAAAGAAAAAGAGAGAGAGAGTCTGAATTGGCCTCAGCTTACATGCACTCCATAACTCTAAAGGGCCCTGCGGAGCATGTGCATGAAGCGCGTCAGCAGGGTGATTTACAGCTAAAAACTTTGCTCACTGCTCACCAGTTGGTCCTGATGACAAGCTCACAGGGATACTGCAGGTCCAGTTGTGGCATCGGCCCTCATCAATATCAGACTCCAACAACATTGCTTCTCTAGCCCAAAAATTTTAAATCCCTCTTAGACAAAGACATGATCAGTAAGGTATCTCATTTTGGAAAAGGATGGCAGCTTCTGTCTGATTCTAAGATTAAGAGGAAGAAACTTGTTCTTAAAAGCTTGTTTGTTAAAATTGTCGTATTTCGTATTTAGAGATTTGCCTTCCAAGGACAGGAATTCCAATTCAAAGTTCACACTGTCCTCTCTCTAGCACCATGGGGATCTGACATCATGGCACCTTGTCCAAGTGGACTAGCATGTCCCAGGCAGTGGCGGTTCTAGAGTATACTAACTCGGGGGGGCGGCCAGGCAGGGGCCACTTGTGCTTTTAGGGGGCACACAGTGATTATTTTTTCAGTCACTTTTCACTATGTCATATATCACTCTGTTTTATAAGCAAATAAGCTAATAAAATAAGTTCAACTCCAATGATTGTTTCATGTTCGTTTATTGGACAACAAATTTTGTCGTCAAAAACAAGTATAACAATTAAGCATCTATGCACATTTAGGCACTTTTCTGCATATTGTAAACTAAATAAAAGTATTGTTCTTCTGGACTTTCTTCACTCTCTAAGCTTTTGTGTATTTCTGACTCTTTTTCACAAGCATCTTCTCTCTCCAGCCTTGACTGGCCGTTATCTTTATTTTTTTGCTTTACTGAAAAAGGACATTATGTCCTTAGAGGTTTTTTTCTCTTCATTTTAACTACAAAGAAAAAAAAATATGAAAATGTGTAAATGAAAGGAGTTCACTTAAATATACCATTATACCATAAGTAATTAATATATAGTATAGAATGAATTGTATTGATTACTTTAACGGTGCTAATTTGTCCTAGAGAATGACAGACCATTTACTTTAATTATAAGACAAAAAGCCTTTTTAATCAAACATTCACCCCAATGAAGTTACATTTTTATCTCATATTAACAAATGACATTTCTTTAATGTTTACACCTGTTTACACTCTGGTAACCTAGCTGCTGCTGGTCCTGGTCTCAGGAGAGTGGCATCTGCATATAGTATGGCATATGGCAAGTATGGCAAGGAACAGGTGGACCTTTTTGCTGTTGCCATGTCAATTAATTGCCAATTGCGGTTCTCCCTAGCAAAGCCAGACAGCCTGCTGGGATAGGATGCATTGCGAGCCTTTCTGCCTCTACCAATCATTCGTCCCACAGAATTTACAGAATGCAGTAACTAAGCCATAGCGTCCTACCTGTTGCTCTAAGACAGCTGGCAAAGCATTAGTCCCAATGCTATTTTTGCTAGTGGAAACTTCATTCCCAAGCAGATATGCTATCCCAAATGGACAGAAAGTTTTTGCACACCCAGCTAGGTCATCTTCCTGGGTGTGAGTTTGGCCCCTCAGGATGAAGTATGGACTGAGCATTGCTAACTAGCAGTTCAGGAATCAATCCAGGGCTTTGTATGTCCTTAGCTGTTTTGTGAATGGTATGCACCTCAGTGACTCGTTTACCAAACTGGTAACCTTGCCTCACAGACTTGCTGGACGGTAGCAAGCCCCAATACACTACATGGCATCTCTCTAGGGGCTTATAATGTTATTATTACCTTTCTTCCTCAAGAGCCCAGCTTGGGATAGTCTCATTATACTGGAGGTCCTAAAGGCACCTCCTTACGAGCCTAAGAAAGATGCCAAATTGAAATGAGTGTGTATGTGTGAGCCATAACATTATGAGAACCTCATGTTTTAGGAATGAACTCTTCTTGCATGCATTGGTAGGCAGATGATTCTCACAGGGTTTCTGCCCAAGGTCATATTACCTAATTTTCTAAATCAGTCAACTAACCTCCCAGCATTCCATGTAGGCAAAGCTGCAGATTACTCTCTGTGGTGCCTCTTACACACCCTATAGTGCTCCTATGGTGGCCATTGACACTGATTGCCCATTTAAATGATATGGCAATCATCCATTCTTGCTGAATATCTTTACTCCTAGTGATAATAATATTCTTGTTTGGTTTAAAAAAAAAAAAAAAAGCAAACAAATGCTCTGCTGCACAAAATGCTTTTTTAAATGCGTTTTTGTCCATTTGTGAAGGGCTTCCCATGTTTATCGAACTACCTTGAGCTACCTTGTAACTTGCAAATGCAGCATAACCTTCTTTTTTTTAGCCACAGCTTATATTTTTAAGAACATCCAGCTTAAACAAAGCAAATTTTATTTTCTGTTTAACACTTCGGTCTTAACAGTACACTGTAGGTTTGAATGCACACTGTTGTGTCCTAGGCGTTTCCTTCTGTCTTGTTTTTGTATGTATTACAACAGTTCATTATAGATGAACTCTAGGTTTGTACTCTAATAGCTAACACAAAAATATGGATATGAGGCAATTTTCAATGTCCACCCCACAGATCTCTACTTCTAAATTAGGTAGTACCTTTGTTATTTAGTTTTATCTGCAGTAAAAAGCAACATTTTTGATTTCTCTCTCTCTCTCTCTCTCTCTCTCTCTCTCTCTGTATACTGTTCCTTATGTTGTTTGAGAGAAGAATACACTCACAAGCAATTTCAGTGTTTAAAATATGCAGTACTTATTATTATGAACTAATTTTAATTTCGTGACTACAATCTAGGCCAGCCGTGTAGCCGTGTGGTTTCCGCTATCAGATTGATTAGGTTAGCTAACCTAGATAAATTGTGTATGCCTCTCTACTTCCATGTGTGTGCTTTTTCCATGCTAATGAGGTACTCTAGATACTTTGTCAAGATGAGTTGTTGTATGGTCTTTTGGCAGAATTGGCCCTTCATATTGTTGTCTGTTACTACGAAGCGCTATCATTGGACAGTAAATTGATAATACTATAAAGTTGCATTTTGTTCTATTAGCCTGGCCCTAATGTCGAACTCTGCCCATGTTGCCAACCACTACACGGGGGAAATCTTGAACAGAGGGTTTCCCTCTCAAAACGTAGATCTTCTGTAGTAGTAAGAGGAGATAAATATGCAAAGAACCCTTAGAGAACCCTTTTTCCAAAGAGTGTTGAGGAAGATTTTGTCAAAGTACTCATAGTTTAACTCAACTACAGTTTTTCTGTACATTTTCCACCTCTCGCTGTCGCTAGTTTTATCTTCAAAGGGTTGGTGATGCTGCAGGTTTACAACGAAGCAGGAATCACACCTGATTTCACTTGCTTATCTTCTGCTTCATCTTTGTTCTTTGGCTCTTATGTGGCATCTGCCACCACATTGGGCCTTTGTGAATAATATTAATGCTGCTTGATCTAAATGCTGTAGGGTGCATAGCAAATCATTATACCACATATCCTGTCATACAGAACCCCCTTCTCAAACAGATAACTGAGCTCTGAAGAGCCTGTGTGGCCAGCAACCAAAACACCCCTATCCACAGGAAACAGTTGAGGTCTGAGAGAATTTCAATGAAACAGCATTAGAAACCTACAGAGCCCCGAAATCCCTATCACCTGCTCAAAAATGTACATAAACTCACTATACCAGATCAATACATATGTTGTGCAAGCAAGTGAGGCATGACTCACTAGCGTGCAAGCGAACAGGATGCAGCCGGAACAGGGCCCGAAATGAAGGAAGTTGTACAAAAGACTGCAAAGTATGGAAACTCAAAGTGCATGGAAAATCAGATATGCAAGCTAACGGAAAAGGGGATACAGGCTTATAGTGTTATATCAGCATCTCAAGGAATCCTGATGTGATACGAGTTTAGTAGAAATGCCACAAAAGCCACTGCTTGATAACACCCAATAAATACAGTTTGTTCAGTAGAATCCAGTCATGCAAAGGGTTCTTGAGAAGAAAAAAAAAAACCCTCCCATCTCATACTTATTACTTGCTACCTAACACTGATCAGACAGAAAAAAAGGCCTAACCTTACCTTGATTATCAGGCAATACAGAATACTATTTACTATTTAAAATTTAGTGGCGTGGCCACTTCCTTGTATGATTTCAATGAAGGTTCTTTCACACATGCAATTTTACATGGGAATCTAAAGGCAAAAAGGCTACACAGGAAGAGCTAGTATCCCCCTAGTGGTTTAGACACCAGTGTACGTTTAAAAAAATAATAATAATAATAATAAGGTTCACACACATTCAAGCAAATCTCCCTTTAGACCTTAACATTTATACCATTTATACCACAAACGTTCATTTGGTTTCTGTTTACTTTCTGTTTTCATTTAAATTGGTGCTGGCGTTCAGCTGAAGCCGTCATCTAACTGGCTAAAAGAAAGCTTTTCCAACATAGCCAGATTTCAGCAATGTTACAAGTACCACAGAATGAAAAGCAGAGCATCTGTGGTGACCAGAAGCATTTGTTTCTGTGTCTTCTTACACTGGGTTAGGTCATATACCATGCAAATAAAGCCATCGGTTTATTAAAACATGCATCAGTACAGTGTATAATCACAGGAGGGAGTCACACAATGAGATTTTCACTTCTTTGTTCTGCAGGTGAAATTTTAACTGATGCCAGAACATATCGCCGGAATTGGATGTCCATTGCACATAAATAACGTTAGTAAACTTGTGCTTGTGAACAGCAGAGCAGTGCAAGTCAGACACTGGTGAGGATTTGACAGCTGCAAGGTGAGGAGTAAAAAAAGAGTTAATCAAAAATCAAAGAGTTGTGTAATAATTTTCTTTAAAGATGTATTTGCATCTATGAAACCTGAATGACTTTGATATTTTTTGTAGTGCTGCACATTTTGCGTTGATTATTAAGCAGAGTCTTGGAATCCTAGCAGATAACAGCTAAGATGATATGGTTTTTAATTTATCTCTATAATAACTATTATTATATTTATTCTTTCATTTTCCTTCCTCATTTTCTTGATGGGGGGGGGGGAGCAATGGCAGCAGGCTGAGAAGGTCACTGTTTCTCTATCCCTGGCCAACGATTCCAGGTCCTCCTGAGAATAGGTCCCCACCTATTCTCAAAACAACTGTAAGATACACTGTAACTTCTCCAGCATGACCTGAGTCTGTCCTTCGTCCAGTTGGACGTCCTTGTAAACTACCGCGACCGTCTCATCTCGCTTCGGAGGAGCTCTACTCCAAGGCTCTCCTGGATTGTCAAGCTCCTCACCCAATCAGAAAGAGTGATATTGAGGAACCTCATTTCTGTAGTCAAGACCTTATTCCTTCAGTCACTACCCACAGCTAGTGAGGATGGGGATGTGGGTTGATCAGTAAACAGAGTGAACCCTCTGCAAACTCAACCCCCTGCTTCACCACCACCACCATCTTTATTCATCACTCGTGAATAAAAATCCTAAAACGCTTAAACTTCTCCACCAGGGACAAGGTCAGGCGCGTCCCACTCTTTTCTTGGAACGAACCATGGCCTTAGACTTGGAAGTGAAAGTTTTCATCCCAGGCGCTTCAGACTCAGCAGCGAGTTGACTGTTGCAGGTCCACTTCTGATGGTGCCAAAAGAACATCATCATCTGGAAATAACTGGTTTCAGAATAAAAGAGAATTGCAATACTTCACATGATTTATATAACATGAAGTTACGCAGCGCTATTTCAGTCTAATGTTTTATATTACCACTTTCCTAGACCTATTCCTATTCTAAAATAAAATAATAAAATATCAAGTCTAAAGCTAGACTCTGTTATTATAAAGCTAGACAGTATTATTATGGGATTGGATGGGATTTCACTAAATTCCTGTTAATCAGTCTGAAAAACTGGCTAATGTATACAGTAATGGATCAAATATTTATAATTATAGATATTTCTTTTTCTTAATTATAGTTTGTGTGTTTTGTGTTTGTTACTAATGTGTTTGTCAAATTCTTTAATATAGATCTGTGTTGTATGATTTGGATGCTACCTCGGTTATTTAGACCAGCTTACAGTCCCTGACTTTCCTGAAACAAAAAAAAACAAACAAAAAAAAATACACATGAACACAACAGATCTTATTGAAGCTAAAATGGGCACTTTTTCACTAACTTTGGTGCCTCGATTATACATACGTTGACTAAATTTTCCTTCTTCCATTTATAAATTACTAGCCTCATATCAAAGTAATAGACAAATGTCAGTAGCTCAGTAGCACGGTTAATGAGCGTGTTAATAATCTATGGGGAACACCACTGCAATTTATTAGTACAGGCTTAGGCTAAGGCTTAGGCTTAATCAGGGTCCGGATGGCACTAGATGCATTTTAATTTTCCAAAGGTTTTTAAGAAATGTATGTACGCACTGATCTTGCTTCAATAATTAAGCATAGCAAAGATTTTTTTTACCATTTTGTCTCATATCTCACCATCTGACAAAAGGCATGATGTAATAATTAATTTTGCTCAATCAAATTAGCAGCTTGTGACAAATCTACACATTTTTTCATGCTTTTTTCAAATTCAATTCATCTTCAGTAACCGCTTTATCCTGGTCAGGGTCGCAACTGATCCGGAGCCTATCCCGGGCACAATAGGTGTGAGGAGGGAACACACCCTAATGTGGGTGTGAGGAGGGAACACACCCACATTCTCAGTCTCACTCACACCTAGGGGCAATTTAGCCTAGCCAATCCACCTTACAAAATCAAAAAGCCTGCAGGAAATGCACACAGACATGGAGAGAACACGTAAAACACCTTAGAGACAGTAAACCAAGCTTAGGATCGAACCAGGGACCCTGGAGCTCTTTCTGTATCACAACATAAAAAAAATCACATTACTTACTTACAAAAAAAAAGATAGATAGATAGATCTATCTATCTACCAGTCAAACTATAAATCACACAAAACAGCACATGACAGAACTGTACGTTTAGTGGATTTTTTTGTTTGAATGTAAGGGTTACAACTTTTTCTGTTTACCGTGTTTTGTATTAAAAAAAAATAAACCATGAACCCAGTAGAAAATTGCAGAACTGATACACTTCGCAGACCGATGAAGAAAATAAAATACAATACTGTAAAATACAAAACTGTATCTTTTCATTAGTCACATAATGAACTGAAAAGCAAAACCTTTGTTGCATTGCTATTTTATCACTCGATATTTTCCAGGAAAGTAGCTTTTTAAAGAGTTAGGTGCGTTGCAGCCGTGTCACACTGAAATGCAATCACTGTCCAATCACAGCAGTAAGCTTCACTCTGGGGCGTGGCTGTATTCGGAGACGAGGAGAAGGGGATTATAAAAGCGTTATTTTCCAGGAGACGTAGAAGAAGAGGCCTTTGTTTGTCACATATACATTACATTACTGTGAAATTCTTGATTTTTGAAGTTGAAGTCAGAGCACAAGGTCAGCCACGATGGAGCAGAGAGGATTATGGGCCTTGAACAACGGTCCAGCGGTGGCAGCTTGGAAGTGCTGGGACTTGAACCCTCAACCTTCTGATCAGTTTCTTATTGTCTCATATATTTCTTCATTCCCACTGTTTTGATTGTTAACAATTACTCATAACATTATACAGAATTATTCCTAAAACATGGCAAAAGTGTCAATATGACTAAAATGACTTACAATTCACAGAAGGAGTTATGTTTAGAAATGTCTTACTTTCATCTTCAGACCTCAGAAAGGAGGTATTTATTTATTTATTTATGTGGATTGTTTCATAAACCAATATAAACCCTCTCACGCGTGCACTTACAGACATGACCTCTGTATGGCTGCTCTCTATCATTCCAGGCATCACCCTGTGCAACACGGAGTAACATCGCCACCTACAGGTAAACGCCTAAAGAAACGTGATGAAGTGCGCATGCGCAGGAAGGCAGGCCGTCAAGTTCCGAACGCACCCTTATAAGGAAGTAGGACCCACGTGACGTGGCCTGCGTCACATGACTGTACTATTCGCTGTGTAAACATGGCTTCTCACTTGTCTTATGGCCGAGTCAATCTAAATATTTTGAGAGAAGCTGCAAGGAAGGAGCTTCGCGAATTTCTGGACAAATGCGCAGGAAGCAAGGTTAGACTTTTCTCTTTCCTGCTGGTTATTATGTTTGCACGGTGCTGGTATTAAGTACCGCGCAGTATTGGAGTAATGTCGCATCAGGTAGGATGGACTTCCTCTCGGTTTGTAGTGCACCATGTAAACTCTATAATATACAGGGCATTTAATATAGAGGCAGAAATTTTACAAACAGTACAGTAAAGGTGATGTAGAACAGCGGTTCCTGAAGAATAGCCAGGGGGTCTGTTCATTATTTTTACTTTGGTATCTATTATTATTATTATTATTATTATTATTATTATTATTATTATTATTATTGTGATAATGACTGGTCACATTCAAAACCCAAAATAATAAAACTTGACCCTAAACAATATTGTGGGATTATGTTGAAGAAGCCTTTATTTGTTACATATATATATTTCAGCACAGTGGCGGTGTTAGGAAGTTGGGGTCAGCCATGATACATGGCCCCTGGAGCAGAGAAGGTTAAGGGCCTTGCTCAAGGGCCCAACAGTGACAGCTTGGCAGCGCTGGGGCTTGAACCCCTGGGGCTTGAACCCCTGACCTTCTGATCAGTAACTCAGAGCCTTAACTGTTGAGCCATCACTTCCTGTTGGGTCCTTTGATACAAAAAAGAAAGGGGAAAAAAAAATCCCTGGTGTAGAAGATTTAATTTCAAATGCATGGTAGTGCCCTTAATTAGAGAGACGTTTTAGAATTGGCCAGATATCACAGCATCTGTGCACGTGTGTGCGTGTGCGTGTGTGCGTGTGTGCGTGTGTGTGTGTGTGAGAGAGAGAAATAATTTCTGTCTGAATTTTTTAAAATTTTATTATTACAGTCTGACTACTATCTGTCACTCTCAATTTCTAGGACAGTGGCCTTTAAAAAAAAAAAAAAAGTGTGTAGAACTAGCATGATTCTGTCACCAGTATTTTCACAGTTTTGATTTCTATTTTTTTTTTTTTATTATTTTAATTTTTTTTGCATGTAATACATATCCACGAACATGTGTAATGGGATGGTCTGAGAAAACGTCAGATTTCGCCGAGGCTAAATTCTAGATTCAGGAGTTTGCTTGCCTGTCAGCTGAGGGTAATATTATTAAATTGGGTTAAGCTAGTTCTGAGATAAAACATATTAGATTAAACCCAAATTAAATCAATAAGTTGCAGCTGCTTTTAGACAATCAATGCGTTGGTGTCTTTCAGGGGAATTGTAAGGGAATCTTTAAATGCAGTTTCCCCCCCCCGTCATTTTTGGGGGTCTCCCGGCTTTAAAATGCTAGAATCTTACCTTGTAGTTTTCAGAACTATCGCACCATTCTGTTTAAGCTCTAGAGACGTGTGTGTGTGTGTGCGTGTGTCTTAATCCAAGGAAATCGGAAGTTTCTGAAATACTCAAACCAGTCCTTCTGGCACCAACAACCATGCCACAGTCAAAGTCTCTGAGATCACATGTTCAAAGTTATATTATTATATTAAAATGATAACATCAAACCAGACATTATGTAGTTAACTATTGATAATAATCCTGCACATCACAGGTTTAATCCACATCAACAGGGCAATCTACATCTGAAAGGGTGAGATTGTATAAACTTGCATGTTTGCTTCACAGAAGGTTAAAAACAAGCTGTTTTAATTGGGAACTGTTTCTCTTTAGGCCATCGTATGGGACGAGTACCTTACTGGACCTTTTGGATTAATAGCTCAGTATTCATTGTTGAAGGTAAGAAAATGGTGTTTTGTGAACTACATCTACACTACGTCTTCATGAAATCCAGTTTTAATATGTTCTTGCTCGGAGTTTCTCCGTAGGTTGTAGCATATATTATTTTGTATGTGACATTTTGTATGTGAAATTATTTTATCTGTACCACTGTTTCTTAATTCTGATCCTGGAGTTTCACTGCTCTTCACATTTTGGTGTTTTCTGTGCTCCCAATTTGGCTAATTAACGAGCCAGACCTGAGCAAGACCTGAGGCGAAAAAACATCAATGGTACTCTAGGCCCAGGATTGAGAAACACTGCTCTGTACAATACTGTGTATGTAAGCTAAATTCAGATCATTTGTTTTCAAGGAACATGAAGTGGAAAAGATGTTTACACTCAAACCGGGGCGCGTGCCACCAGCTGATGTCAAAAACGTTATCTTCTTTGTACGACCAAAACTGGAGCTGATGGACATTATAGCCGAGAATGTAATGAGGTTAGTCAGTCTCTCTCTCTCTCTCTCTCTCTCTCTCTCTCTCTCTCTCTCTCTCTCTCTTACTAATTTGTACACAATGCAAATCGTCTTTATATGTGTGTCTTCCATACAGCGAGGACAAGTTACAGCCACAGCGCGAATTCCACATACTGTTCGTACCTCGGCGCAGTCTGCTGTGTGAGCAGCGGCTAAAGGAACAAGGCGTCCTCAACTCCTTCACCAACATCGATGAGTACATTCTTGACCTCATCCCGTATGACGGAGACCTGCTCTCCATGGAGTCTGAAAGTGCATTCAGGGTAAGTGGAAGAGTTCACCAAGGCAGAAACTACATGTTATGTTTACAATATAAACTGCACGCATAATGTTTAAACCAGAGGTCTTCAACTGGTAATCCGTGGTCCGAATGTGGACCCGCAAAGAATTTCAATGAACCGAGTATTTCTAAACATGAACCAGCTTGACTTCTGTAGCAGATCCTTTGTTGTGGCTAATCACATGCATTTATGTCAGTGTTTTTAATTGAAAGCAGCTCATCAGACAAGAAACTAGCTACAGGGCTATGGACATTAGCTCAGAAACTTTTCATAGACCTTCACTGACTTTTTTATATTATGTACCCTCTGGTCTGATTAGTGAACTGGCAACATGGCTTATTAAAAAAGTCCACAAAAAACAGACAGGAATGGATGAAGAACTATGCTTTTATACTCCTTGTGTTATATTGTCATTGATATTGGACATCTGTTCAGAGTCCTAGTTAAAAGCACTAACATGAAGCCCCACTATGAAATGAAACACAACCACTTCAAACTGTTCACATTATTTATAACCATAAACTAATTAAAAAAAAGAACTGCTGTCATGACTTTCAGTCATTTTAGTTGCTTATCTGGACCTTTGTAAGGAAGGAATTGTATGTAACTTGCCTTTGTAACACGTTTTTAGTTTTTAAAAAAAATCCTGGTTTGGCCTAAACCATGTACTTTAGGGCTACAGGATACCCATAATGCACAGGGCCTATAATCCATACAGTAAGCAGTTGTTTCTGACTATGGATATATTGTAGGGATTAATTATATGAGACTGTACCAACATGGAAGGATAAGCTACCCAGTGTTCCTGATTCTCCCGAGCTGTTTTTCACTCGTATTTAGAGAACTGCCTCTGCAGAAACAAAATTCTGCCAATTTTATGTGTACGATAATTTACTGTTATTCATTTATCCATTATCATATCAATACTGAATATGGCACCGTTATTATGATGTTACACGTTTATCTGTAGGTACAGAATATAGATAAAGGTATGGAGACATTTCATCTTCATCTGTGATGGATTTTCTTTTCTTTTCTTTCTCCTTCGCCTTTTCCTATTTTGTTTTACGCAGGAGTGTTATCTTGAGAACGACCAGACGAGCCTGTATCACACTGCTAAGGGTTTGATGACTCTGCAGGCACTGTATGGAACGATCCCTCAGATCTTTGGCAAAGGAGAATGTGCAAGGGTGAGTGGGACAGCACCGTTTCTGCCGATCTAGTTCACTAACGGTTTCTACATGTAAGTTACGATGTTACATCAGTACGTGACTAAACCATAATAATACATCTAAGGAGATCATTTTAAGTGTTTTGGGCTAAAATGATGTACCAGTGCAGCCAGTGCAGCAGTCCATTCCAGTATGTTTCCAAAGTATATTCAAATCTCACAGCTTACAGAGAGACACTATAAGGCGCTTGTGCAAAATCTTTCACTTAATGATACATCAGCTGGATTCTGCGGCTCTTCTGATAAATGCACTATAACTGTATTTATATTTTCCATGACCAAAAAGTGAAAAGAATATCCTTAATCGAAATCAAACCTTTGTTTGCCTGTTTCAGTGGAATTTCCCTGTTTGACTGGAAGCATCTTAAATGAAGTTTTTTTTTTTTTTTTTTTTTTTTTTTTTTTTTTTTTTTTTTTTTTTTTTTTTTTTTTTTTTTTTTTTTTTTTTTTTTTTTTTTTTTTTTTTTTTTTTTTTTTTTTTTTTTTTTTTTTTTTTTTTTT